>JAVCKZ010082636.1:0-12513 GCA_034780755.1 Lepetodrilus elevatus
TGCATGCAAGTCATGATATTAGTGAAAGATTCTAGAAAGTGACTTTAAACCCCAAATCAACCAACCAACCAATCATGACTGTTATCCTTAGTGTCTTTATGACTGTTATCCTTAGTGTCTTCATGACTGTTATCCTTACTCTCTGAAGTGCTGACTTCACAGGTAATCCAGATTTCTTTATGCTCTAGACTGGCAGGTCTTGATACCATGAAGATTATCTTGAATGTAACTCGTCACATGGGTGAAAGATTCCTGCTGTGATGTAAAACAATAATTCACTCACTTGAATGTAGCTACAAGCCATAAAGGCAAATATACTAACTCAGAGGTTGCTTTCAATGATGATATTAAATTACCTGTCTTATCCTGTCGTCACTGTGAATTGTTTCTCCTCTACAGTTTGTGGACAAGGTTGGCAAGTTTGCTAAATCTTTCTCAATGCCGCTGTCTATAATGAAGCAAGTGCAGGGCTTCTGGTTGTTGGATCACAAGGACTTTGAGGTGGGTAACGGTCAATTTATGTACGTAAAGTGCGACCTGGCCCCGAAATTACGAAACCTTCATGCTCAACTCAATGTTTTGTTCACAAATTACTCATGTAAAGTTTGAGCCTTTTGTGTTAAGACAAAATATCTTAAGATAAAAGATGTGATAGAGATAACTCAAATTCATTTAGAATACTTTCGTGATATAAAAATAATTCATGAATTCATGAAATACAAAAAAAATGGCTCCATAAATGTTTCTGCCATAAACAACTTCACATTTATCATCATGGAAAATTTATTAAAGATTGCAATGCAATTATTTTCTCCATGGCTACAGTCATCGCGTATTGGTGAACTATTCCTGCTGTAACCTAAAACCATAATTGACTCCTGTTCACAGGAAGCATTCCTGCACCTGCTGCATCCAATGACTAGCGAGCATCTGGGGGCGTGGCAGCAGTCACGTGTCATCCGGGCCCTGCTGTACCAGGGCGAGAGTAAGATGGCGCTACGCTACGTCAACCTGTGCTGTCTGGCCTGCGCCTCCCAGGACGACATCAAGCTCAAGCTCACCGTCCTGCTAGCTAATGGGTGCGTATGTCGACATCAAAGTAAAGCTCAGTCCATATCAAACTAATGCCCACTGTCGGTATGTCAATGTTGAAGTTAAATAGATGATTAGCTAAAAGATAATATTTAACATAATTCTTGCAAATGTGAATATTTGGGACCTGAAATCTTAAAGACCTTTCCTACACTTTTCAACATTGCCAGGTAGCATTTTGTTTTCTTTACCAGGAATTTTTAGTTCCTTTACTATTCCCAGATCTGGTATCGTCTCTCGAATCTCTCATATCCACTATGAGACCATAGTGCACTCGTAGATCCCCATGTATTAGAGATGGCTGCGAGAGTCCTTATGGTCTCTTAATAGGTATGAGAGCTTCGAGAAACGATACCCAGAGCCACACACATTTTAGTTTTGATTGACATGTTCTTGCAGACTGATCCCAGAGGCATTTGAGTACCAGAGGGCGTGCTCTGACAAGAACAACATGTCAGATTTGCTAGGACACCTATTCGTTGGATGCCAGAAAAGTATGTTAAATTTATCCTTTGTGGTATTTTCTCAAACCCCCACAAAAATATATTGAGTATTATCCAAAATGATCCCACATCAGAAATGTGCAGGTGTAATAATAATTGCTATATATCGTCGCAAATGGGTGAAAGATTCCCGCAGCGACGTTAAACTCCATATTCACTCAGGTGTAATAATGTTTTGTAGTTTAATTTATTTTTAGATTATTTTTGTTCAAAGTCACTTTAAAGATTATTTTGTTCATATACCGTGGTGATGTATGCACTGCATTAAGGACATGCGTTACGTGGCTGCGTGCTGTTTCAGCTCACACGGTGGACCAGCTGCTACAGTTGGCGCTGAGTGAGTGTGAGGAGCGCCACCTGGAGGAGTACCTGATGGAGAGCTCGGAGCCCAAGTGTGCCGAGCTGCTGGTCATGCACTACCTACAGCGCGCCCGCTACGTGGAGGCCGTCAGACTCAACGAGAAGATCAAGCACAGAGTACTGGTAAGACAGGCGTTTGTCAGGGCTTCTCCTGTACGAAACCCGGTAACTCTCCAACCTTAGACAGAGACTACACCATTGCTACGATCAGAGTTAAGCTTACCTCAAATCAATTAGCCCTCTCCCTGCTGGATTAAACACAGGCACGGCTATTTAGGACGGAGAGTTAAATAAATATTAAATTATATAATTTACCATTCATCGGGAATAAGGTCAGTCTTTTGCCATGGCCCCCACTTTGCACAGAAATGTGAGCGCAGGTTTTGCCCCCGGCTGTTGTAGACGGAGACGAGTGCGAAGGCCAGGGAGAGAGCGGCCACCAGGAACTCCATAGTGGCGGGCTTCTTCAGGAGTCTGCCCGCCCCACAGAGGAAGCTGGTGAAGGAGTATCACGGGGTGGCGCGGCGAGGCGTGGTCAAGAGAATTGACGGTGAGTGGACTGTGTATACTGGTGGACATTTGCAGCCACATAATAGTTAGTTACCTTTGTTTTGTAAGCTCCAAAGTAATAATAATAATATAATAATAATAAAGTCTGTGATCCAATTATGACAAATTATTTTTGCTAAAATAATTAGTGAAAAATGTGCAAAAACTCATAATATTGTGTGTTTATGTACATTGCATGATAAGGTAAAGCTCATTGGTTGAGTTTATTTCTCCTTGTTTCTTCCTTTTGGGGTGAAAGTTTCCCGTCATAACGTAAAACGATAAATGGCTCACTCAGTTATGCTCGTTTCTTCAGTAAGACAACCCAAGCCCTTGTCCACTGTGGTTACAAAGTCTGAGAAGTCAAAGGTCATCTCGCACTCCAGCCTCTTTCTGGCCATGATGGAAAAGGTTCAGGAAGTCAAGGACACTGAGGGCTCTGCAACATGGTTAGTGGTCTCCGTGGCAACACGATAATGCTTCTTGTTTAACCATCTCCCTGCTGGATTAGTCACATGCACTGCTCTTTGGGACATCTCCGGTTGCCTTCAGCATGGAGAGGGTTAAAGCAGCTTTGAATTCCCAAAGCAACCAATGATGACACTCGTACAATCTTGTTAAATCTACCTCAGACTAATGGTGCGTGTTCTGCTATTCTAGGGAGGATGATACTCAGACTGACTTGGGGCCATTCCTGTATGCACCTATTACTCCCAGGAAGAAGATGAAAATTAGGTAAAATATACCGAGGTGCAATGCATCTGAGCCAAAGTACTGGGCCCAGTTCCACAGAACGATCCGAGTGCTGCAAGAGTTGTAACATCAAATATATAAATTGTGACTCGTAATGCTATGATTGCTCTGTAGAACGGGGATCTGACCTCCAATAATAATTTCCGAATTTATCAGAAATTGATTTTGTTTACATTTATTAATCAGGCTTACGAGTGATGGTTATGTCATTTGACCATCCCTGATGTGTTGTAGGAACTATTGTTTCATTCTATATGTTCCAACTGTCAGTAAACCTAAAGATTTTAAGACCGTTTTACATTCCTGTACTATTGCTTACAGTGAACTTGAAGATGTGATCTATCCTTCTGGCCGAGCGAGCAACGTGGATCCCAACAAAGTCTCCATCTCGATCTTCCACTCGGCCAGTGACCCATCTGCTGTCAACTCTGCAACAAAGTCTCTGTACCAAAATTTCAACATCACAAGGAAAAAAGCGTAAGTTAAACTGAAGAACTAGCAGGGCTTTTGTCTGTACAGCAAGATATGTTTATCTATACAGCAAGATATTTGAGATGTGCAGCAAGATGTTAGAGATGTGTTTGTCTATACAGCAAGATTTTTTTTAGATGTGTTTGTCTATGCAGCCAGATGTTTGAGATGTGTTTGGCTATCCAGCCAGATGTTTGAGATATGTTATTCTATGCTGCAAGATGTTTGAGATGTGTTTGTCTATGCAGCCAGATGTTTGAGATATGTTTGTCTATGCAGCAAGATGTTTGAGATGTGTTTTTCTATGCAGCAAGACGTCCCTGTACCCGACGGCTGACACAATGTCGCTGCTTCACACGCCCACCATACAGAAGAAGTCACCCGCCCACCTCTCCGTCCCAGGCTCACTGTCCACGCCGCAGTCCATCCTCAAAGTCCGACGCCTCATCAAGCAGTCCCCCACTTCAGTTGCCAGCTCACAGGGTAAGATGCTCACCTCTCTGTACATAATCGTCGCAGATGGGTGAAAGATTCCTGCAGCGATGTTAAATTCCATATGTTATCATAGTGTTTTGTACAGGAGAGCCCTGGATATTAATTTACTTAAAAGTTGTAAAAAATATATATATCTCTTTCAGGTGTTTCTGACAGCACACCAACAAGTGCACATCTGCGACGTTTAGGTTTCAATGAAGGCGTCTCAACACCCAACAGAATTCAGGCGACAGCGACATCGTCACGCAGCAGTCACTCTGTCACCTCCACGCCAAAACATCTGCGCTTTGTGGAGCCAGCCAGCGATGTGAAGCACACCGTCTCCAAGAGAAGTCCGAGGTCGACCTGTACCAAGTTGGTCCGTGACAGAAGCCCTACTCCAGAAAGGTGAGTACCCACACTAGCACAGATAACATTAAGAATAGTAATAATAATTTATGTGTGAAAAGATTCCTACTGCAACATTATACAAATAAATCACTCGCTGCTGGATTTTCTAGTTAATGTTATGCTATGAATGGTTGCTGGATTTTATGCGAGAATATGAATTATCCGAGCTGTAGATAACGTTGTATTTTTTTTGTTCCTCCCCGCCAGCCTGTCTACAAAGATGGCTACACGAAAGGATGTGGTACACGAACATCCAATGCAGATTGAGGAAGAGATTGTGTTTGACTTCAATCCCGGTGAAGATGGTAAGGGCTGTTATTAGTGTTATACGGAGGATAGTGATATTATCTATTATATTCTTTCTATTTAAATAATGTAATCATTTAATATCGATTACTGCAGCGATGTTAAACTCCATGTTCACTCTACACTCGCGTGTTTGACACATGAACGAGTGATTCATGCAGTAACGATAAGCAATAAACCAATCAAGCAATTTTAAATACGACTACCGTATTTAACATCCGTACATTTGCTTTACTTCAGATGAGATGGATGTTAATGATGATGCAGTCGCTGCCATTGATGTGAACGCTGGGGGTGACAGTGGGAGACCGGACATGGAGATGGACACGTACCACGTGACTGACTCCGCCCTGGAGCCCGAAGACGAGGACCAGGAGTTCCAGCAGCAACAACATCAGCAACAACACCAACAACAACTACAACAACAGCAGCAGGATGAGGAAAATGATGTGGTCGACCTGACGGAGGACGACCCGGTGGATGCAGGACGTGGTGCTGTGGAGGCGACAGCTGACAGTACACAGGGCGTGGATGTGGTGGATCTGGTCACAGATGAAGCCGAGGATGTGTGTGAGGACACGGCTGTGACATCCACACAGGCGGGCGACGCCGAGATCTACGACGTTGACACTTCCGAGGAGATCGAGATCAGAGTCGAGCCTGTCGCCAGATCACCGATCAGGTCCCAACGGACACTCGGGAGATCGCCGTCACCCAGGGAGATGCCATTGCAGTCTGTGACCGAGTCTACAGAGAAAGATGTAGAGCAGAAGTCTGAAATGTCAAGGAGATCTCCGACAAGATCATTGCGGGTCTCTCCAAGAAGGTCTTTGAGGGAATCCCCAACTAGATCCTTGAGGGAATCCCCAGTAAGGACATTGTGGGAAGCACCAGTCGCCTCCCCCTTGTGGGAAGCACCAGTCGCCTCCCCCTTGTGGGAAGCACCAGCCGCCTCCCCCTTGTGGGAACCCCCAGCCAGGTCCAAGACACCGGAAAGTCCAGATAGAGGTCTGGAGGAACATTCACCCCCACGCAGGACTGTAAGCGAGTCCCCGGCTAGATCTTTGAGGGAATCCCCAGCCAGGTCCCTGAGGGAATCCCCAGCCAGATCTGTGAAGGGATCTCCAGCCAGGTCCGTGAAAGGATCTCCAGCCAGGTCCGTGAAAGGATCTCCAGCCAGATCTGTTAAGGATTCTACGGACATGTCTTCAGGTGACTCTCCGGGAAAATCTGCAAGAAAGTCTTCTAGGTCATCGAGGAAATCGCCAAGCAGGTCTGTGAAGGATTCTACAGATATATCTTCAGGGGACTCTCCAGATAGGTCTGTTAGGAAGTCTGCTAGGTCGACAAGGAAGTCTGTTCGGTCCACGAGAAAGTCCGCTAAGTCGTTGCAAGACTCCTCAGAAAAGGTTTCTTCCAAGAGTGTTGTAGAAGTAGAAGATGCTGATGTCAGTACATCTGTTAAACATTCTGCAAAGAGCTCTCCTGTGAGAGAGCAGTCTTGGTTACGAATGGAATCTCCGGTCAAAGTGTTTGACGAGTTGTTTGCCCAGTCTCCAGGTAGATCCACTCGTAGCGTGACCAAGAAGATAGTGGAGAGCGACGGGGAGATTCAGTCAGGGACTAGGTCTACTAGTGATGAGCGCACGTCGCCGGAGAAGGCCAAGAACGTCTCCCCTGGTCGAGGGACGAGGAAGGTGAAATCCCCGAGCAGGACCAGAGCATCTCCGTCCAGACGGCAATCAAGGAAAGCCAAAGATGAACTGTCTCCCGAAAGACTCAGCTCTGTATCGCCAGGTCGGAAAACGCCCGTCAGGAAATCGGTGATACCGTCGCGGACTAGAAAGGAAAGCGAGACATCTCCGGAGAGGCGTGTGCCAGAGTCTCCCAGTAGCAAGAAGTCATCCACTAGAAAGAAGAAGTCGCAAGACGATGACGGCAAGAATCAGGAAGAACCTGTGTTTTCTTCACCCAGTGCCACAAAGAAGACGAGGTCACGGAGAGAGGTCAGCACAGACATGGAGTACAGTTCAACCTCTCCATCAAGGACACCGACTAGGAGGGGTAGGAAGAAGAAGAGTTCCGTTTCCGAGCAGATCACTCCCACTCGCAGGTCTAGCCGCTTGGCTGCTCCGAAATCGCCAGCACAACGCGGCAAGATGTCCTCGGAGCCAGGAGAGTCTTCTCCCGAGGGAGTTTCCTCCGACCACGCGGCGACTGCTTCTCTCCCTCCTCTTCCTCCCAGGTCCTCGGCAAAGAGGGGTACTCGTGCCTCCCCAGGGCGCCGGGCGACAAGGAAAGGCCAGTCATCTAATGAGGAGAGCCACGAGGAAGCAGATGATGAATCTGTGCCCCAGTCTCCCGCCAGGACGAAGCGGTCTCGAGCGTCACCAGCACGTACAGTCCCGTCGCCAGGGCGTGCAGTCCCGTCGCCAGGGCGTGCAGTCCCGTCGCCAGCGCGTGCAGTCCAGCAGTCCCCGGGCAGAGGGAAGAAGCAGATGACCAAGCTGAAAGACAGTCCCACAGAGATGGCCGACGTTGCTGAGCCTCTGGTGGTCAACACCGACTGTGAGTTTGCGTAGCTTGCAGTTCGCTTTGTTAGACTTTAGGAAGACTATTGTATAAGTAATAGATAAGCAATGAGGCGTGTCCTGTATGAATTGGCGTATATAAATAAATATGAAATTAAATTTTAAATAACATATATTTCAGCAATATCAACAATACCCAACTTGTTACTCAAAATTACAGAATATATTATATCTGTAATATTTCATATTACAGATGAAATTTTGTCACGTATGGGTGAAAGATTCCCACTGTGACATAAAACAATAATTCACTCAGTCACCAAGTGAAATTAATGTTCGCTATAGAGCGAATATATTATGAACAGGAATCTTCGTTTATTGTGCCCACTGTATGAATGTCTATTTCTACTGTCACAGTGCTGGAATCTGTAGTAGATCACGTCTCTCCAGACCACGCGTACAGTCGCAAATCTCCAGCCAGAAAATATAGATTGTCGTCCAAAGATGAACATGTTTCAATAAAAGAGGATGCTGCAGCAACAGGTAATTCATTAGTGTTCTCAAGTTTCTTAGAAAGCCTGTTAGTCATTGGTGTTAAGTTGTTAACAAACATCTCGGATTTCTTGAGGACAGAGTACACTACATTTGTCATATGGGTAAAATATTCAATCAATTTATCAATGGTAACATGTGCAAGATTGAGTTTGATCAGGTAGAACGTTTGCAAAAGTATCTGGCATTTATCTACCACTTTCTCAATCTTTACATCTATAAACAGAATATATATTTGTACTTTTAGGTGGTATGTATACCCATCACCCAGTTTCTATCGCTGTCTATTCACTTGGTCAGTGTTATGAAAATATTTTATAAATATTTTGTGTCATGTAAACCAATCAGATTGCCAGTAATTGTGTCCAGGTGAATATACCGCAAGACCTGGGGTGCGTTCAATGAAACAAGGGCTTTTAAACGGCTAATAAGCGGCTTACCAAACTAGCCACTGTCTCAAGATTCGTATGAACCGTACATGGGACAGGGAACCAGTTTAGCTAAGCGGCTTACTCAGCTCTGTGCTGATTGAACGCACCCCTGGGCCGGTTCCAGGGATCGATTTGGCCATACTTTTAAAACTGATGTTGAGTTCTAGTTCCATGTCTTTTCCCCTTTTTTCAGAGACATCCGAAGTTGCAGTCATTTCTACTAGTTTCAGTTTCTCTGAACCAATGTCTTTGGATCCAGAACTACAAGGTATGTAGTCACACTTACTTCCCCGACCAGCTTTCGTGAAATAGTTGCAATGCCTCTATTTTTCTCATAATGGTCCAACACCGTGCAAATGTTTAGGAGCATGACATTTTACACGGAAAGATTTCGTAACCCCTGCACCTGGTGTTGCATGGCTCACCTGTATGTACTATCCAGCAATAGAAACTAACTGTAACTGGCCTGGATTAGTGTTAATTTAAATCCCTCACTATCACTTACATTATTTGTCACCCTCTACAATACATTTTAGAAGTCATGTTTAACAAAGACAGTCAAATTTGCAAGTTTTATGGATTGTCACTGTTACTTGCTGCAGCACGACTGGCTGAGTCCGGCACCCCGGTCAAGTCCTTCATCTTCTCGCCACCCATTCTGAGAACACGATCACACGCACTGCCCAGTCACAGCG
Source organism: Lepetodrilus elevatus (assembly GCA_034780755.1). NCBI lineage: Eukaryota > Metazoa > Mollusca > Gastropoda > Lepetellida > Lepetodrilidae > Lepetodrilus > Lepetodrilus elevatus. The sequence continues at coordinate 9,129 of JAVCKZ010082636.1, forward strand.
AGGGTGAACCAGATTCCGCAGACTCTGCCGCCTCCAAGACGTCCGACATTGATCCGAAAGCAGAACGTTTACACAAACGCAGGAATAGAAAGATAGTGAGAAAGGCAAAGTATGTACTATGCTAAAACCACTCCTCGTATGTGTGAATTAATCTTTAAAGTGACTCTAAACCCAAATTTGAAAAGAACAAATTTAAAATGTTGTTGAACGTATACTGAAATCCCTTCAAGTACTGCTGTTTTGTATTAATAATCCAAGAGATAATAATGCAAGATGTAACAGACTATTGCCAAACACACATACTAGGGGTACCACGATTCGCCTATCTCGCGATACGATACCAGGCTCACGATACTATACGCATCACGATTAATTCTTAAAGAACTTTGGTAAGATTTTCAGTAATCATGTTATATGAAGGTCATTATTTCTTAAAATATCCAGTACAAATAAGTCAGTCATTAAGAGAACATTTGCAAACAATATGTTTTGTTAACAAAACACTTAAAATCCTTGTGAGAAATACTGCAATCTAACTTTAAACTCAATATTTAAAAAGTGGAAATAACCTGTTAAAATCAGGAATATTAGTAAAACAAATTGATCTGAAAATGTATTTAAAAATCGATTCACATTAGAATTATTAATCGATACACAAAGACAGAATCGAGTATCACGATATAAGAGGTAAAATCGCGATGCATCAGTGAATCATGACACCCCTACAAGTTATGCCAACTTAGGAAAAAAACCTGCTCCTGAAATATTTACAATAATACATAAATTAACACAAACAAAAAGAGTATTTGTCGATATGACATTAAGTGTTATTTAATTATGCGCATTTTATTTTGCATGTATTATATTTCTAATATAGTGGCAGTTCTTTTATTATCAATATACTGTTACCAATATACAAATATTACGATATACTGCATTGTTAAAGACACCAATACACCATAAATATTGGCACAATGAAGTTACTTGGAAATCGATGGCAACTTAATTTTCGGTTGCCCGCACTACGTATCACACATGATTTCCAATCCCTGATATGTCATTCCCATAAGCTTTTTTCAAAATGTATGTTTTAAAAATTCATGTTTTATATCATATTCATGAAGTTTTTGTAAATGGACATTATTAGAATTACGGTATGTCTGTTAGATACATGAACATTCACATTGATTAAAAACTTGCCATTTACAGCTGGAAGCCATCTTGGATGCGAGTAATTGTACACATTATGTGCTTAATTATGTGCTTGCAGTTCTCCCCTCTCAGTTTATGTGCTATACTGCTGGGTAGGTATATTGACAGATGATATTCTAATAGGTCCATGTCAGGGTCTCGTTTTTGTTGTTGTTGATGAATAGTAACCAGATTATTTTTTTTTAAGGATGGATTTTTAAAGTATTTCTATTTTAAGATTCAATCAGAAAATGAATGGTCCTTGTGAAGGAAATAGTTTACGTACCAATTTATTTTCTGATTCGTCACATTTAGGTCTAAAACAAATTTAAAAACATTAAATAGTACAAAGAAATTTCAACAAATCATCTTTTGACAAGGACTGGATAATTGATAAAAATCATTTAAATCTGCGGAAAGCTCATGAACATTCTATCTGAATTTTAAAGAAAATATGCTTGTCAATGTTTGTCTGTACATTCCAGAATGTTTTAGTTTGATAATAAATGTAGTAAAGGCATGCAATCACAGATTAAATTGTATTTTTGGACAAAATTGGCGTTAAAAATGGATAGTACATGCACGGCATATCATTGCTTTTGTACCTCCAAATGTCTTTTCAAAGCTGTAGGATAGGTAAAATTGCAGTTTACATTTCCATTAAAACCTGAATAATCATTTGGTATAAATGTATTGTAAAATCTAAAGTCTAATAGGCTAAGAGGGATAACTCTAATAATAATTGAATATGTCAACATATCCTTGCAAGACTACTGTTATCAGTAAAGCTATAGTAGCTATAAATATTAAAACATAATAAAATATGAAAATATTGAAAACCAGTAGAATATAGTGAAAATGTAGCTGGTTAACCAATATATACTTCTGTAGACACATCAAATTTACATACTCATAAATATGTGTTTGAACGTGAAATGTAATTAACCTGTGTCTGTATGCCTTTCAATAATTTTGAAACTTGAAACATTATGAAGAAGAAAATCATTCCATTTATGCTAAGTGGCTTCAGTGATCTCATTTGACATCATTTTGTTGTGGCTGCTATTACTATTACTATTACTATTACTGTTACTATTAGCCTGCCATATTTGCCTGAAGTATTAGTTTCTCATGGTAATCGTTGCTGTTTTAGATAGAATCAAAAGAAATAAATTTTTATATAATATTATAATGGATTAATATGACAAGATCATCTTTGCATGTATGTCAATGGTCGAAAACTAGGTTATGTATTGTACTACATGTATTACATATTCTGATAAAACTTTTATTTCACTGATAAATATGAAGTTTTTTCCCTACTTAATTAGAACCTGCCCTCTGACAATGGTGAGCAACGTTCTGAGAAATATGTCATTGTTTTAAATATCCGGATTCCCTCCCAAGATCTCATAGTCCATTGTGTTCAGGATGGTAGCCTGTGGAGAAAATAAAATGCAAAGAAAAACATTGTTGTCATTCTTTTATAATTTGTGTAGATTTTTTTTCAGAATTTGTCCTATAGTTAGTAATATCGTATAATAATTTAAAAAATATGTAATATTGCATTCAAAGATGATCTTGTCACTGTCATAAAATAACTGCTAGTATCTTCCTAACCGATTCCACTACTGTTGAACTGTTACATATTGATTGATTTATATAGTTAATATAAATTATCTTTGAAATTAAAACAACACCATGTATACCATGAATATTATTTGACATGTATATAAGAAAATTAATTTTGGGACATTTCAAACAAATGTTGTCTTGCTCCCGACACATATTAAACCATTTAGAGATAATATGTCTTGTTTGTTTATTAACTTTTTATTTCTATTATGGATGACTGAATGTTAGCTGTAATTTGTTTGTTTGTTGAGAATGTTTAGTGATAAATTACTAGTATTAGAAGGTTCGAATTAATAGGTGATTTTTGGTATATAATGCCTGCAACACAATCTACAGTCTACAATATACTACATGTATATACTAGTATACACTACTAGTAATTTATACCTATATTACAGTGTCTACAAGTATTGGTTAGAGCGTCTGCCCGGAGTGCGGAAGGTCGCGTGTTCTATCCCGCGTCATACCAAAAGATGTTAAAGAGGTGGTACTTGTTGTTTCCCTGCTTGGCGCTCAGCATTAAAGGGGTAAAGCAAGGACTGGCCAGCTCGGAGTCAGT
>JAVCKZ010082647.1:0-12513 GCA_034780755.1 Lepetodrilus elevatus
CTTCCAAAAACCCTTCCACCGCTGTTTGGTAGACACATATCCAATGCAACCCCCTGTAGTCTACTGATAGACAACCTTTTAAGTAACATGGCTGTTGTTTGAGAAGCAGCCATCATTTCTTTTTGCAAATATGGTATAAGCTGGTGTAAATGTTTTGAGTACAGTATTTATTAATAATGATGATAATAATAATAGATATAATAATAATAATGATAATAATAGTAATAATTATAATAATTTATCATTATTATTATTATTATTATTATTTTGATTGTATTAATGCTTTACGTCGAAGCAGGAATATTTCACCCATAGGCGATGGATTATTATTAACAGTATTATTATTATATTATTATTATTATTATTATTATTGTTATTATTATTATTATTATTATTATTATTATTGTTATTGTTATTATTATTATTATTATTATTATAATAACTATTAGTGTTAGGACAATGACAAATTTAATTTAATTTGATAACATTGTTGAGTGGTGATATTACGCAGTCATTACGTACGATATGTATTACATGGAACATTACTCTACAAATATTCTACGCACACCATTACTAACCCAATTTAGATACTGGACTCATTGCAATCAGAAAGCTGTTAGTGACAAGTCTCCCATTGATTTCGAGCTTCCACAAATGTGGGCAGTCAAAGTGTAGTAGCCGCTTTGGTTAAATAAGGGTAACATTGATTAAGTACGCCACTCGGTGGTGTATAGTAAGTCTTCTCTAAACTGTTTAATGGCGTCGCCCAGAAACTGTGTATGTGTAAATTGATTTGATTGCCTTGGCTTAGGGTTGTTATGTCAGGTTTAATTATATGGATGGCAAATATGTCCTAAGGTATGTTCAAGTTTGCTGGTTTGATTTAGACAGTGTATGTGTGTAAGATGTGTAGGTTTGGCCAGATGGTCAGGGGGTCTGACACCACCAAATCAGGAAGTAAGACAACTGTGTATATTAGTAGATAGTCATGATAAGGGATTATTGACTCATTATGATGTGGAGATAGGCCTTCTTAGGCCTCATTTCACACCTACAATATAATACCCTGTGGCTAGTAACTGGACTAGATTTACGATAGGTAAAACAGTTTACCGACAATAATTAATAGGCCAATCTTAAATTGTATATTAATAGATGGTAGGATAATACACACTGCCTGTAGGTATTTATAAGGTATATTGATACAGAAGTGACGAGATATGTAAATTGTTATTTTATGTGAAAAGGTTTATGCTATTTTCATAAAAGTGGAGAAAAAATACTGCTTATTTTTGGCATCTGAATTTAGTTTTTCGTTGAAATTGATCTTGTTGATATGATACTACCTGTCAATGAGAGCTATGAATTTGACAGTGAATATGAATGGAATACATTAATATGAGATCTTCAAAGATCGACTATGATGAACAGGCTGTGTGTGAGTGGGTGTGATAGTACATTGCAATCCAAAATTCATTGTTTTGACTTATAAATGTAGTTATTTTGGTGCAAACTACTACTGCTTGCTGCTGCTGCTACGACCACTACTACTACAGGTGAAAATAATAATCAAAATAATCATTTAAAATAATAATTAAAAATAATAATAATACCACTACTACAACGACCATTACTACTAATAATGATAATAATAAAAAATAGAATAATAATGTGTATTTATGTGGGGCTAGACTCCATGAACAAGATGCATGCATGCTCAATAAGCACTTCACTATTACTAGCCTGGTCAATAGGATCCATGTGTACTTCATGAATTTATGAACAGTAATGAAAATGAAGATTTACATGGTATACATTTGAGTGCCTTGGGCTTCTGTGGCAGTCTCCAGCAGTAATAAGTTTAAATGTGATAAGTGCACTTAAGAATCTCGGGGACCAGTTCCCTCTGATCAGGTTGGAAAATGATGCGATATATAATTTAGGATTGCGTAAATTATAATCAATACGTTGCCTTGTCTCTGCCAGTTTGCCAAACAAAGTCAGGCGCCATTGTCTTGGCAGAATTTCTGTGGCAGCAAGATCGAATACTTGCTGTAAATACACATTGCAGCATAGATTTTGATGGCATGGCAATTTATCAATGTAGTGTAATTAATAGTCTGTATTTCAATTAAATTGGCTTTTAGTAAGGGCTGCATAACAAACAAACACATCTAAGTACACACATCTGGTGTAAAGTAATCATGTAGGCCATTAATTTAGATTAAATTTCAAGGGCAAAAGGACAACAAAAGGTTCTGTGGATTAGTAGCCAAAAGTTGAACACAGGGAGAGCACAATGGATTAGTAGTCCAAATATGGACAGGCAGAGCATAGTGGATTAGTAGCCCAAAGTTGGACACAGGCGGAGAACAGTAGATTAGTAGCCCAAAGTTACAGACAGAACAGTAGATTAGTAGCCCAAAGTTACAGGCATGGAACAGTAGATTAGTAGCCCAAAGTTGGACACCGGGAGAGCACAGTGGATTAGTAGCCCAAAGTTGGACACAGGCAGAGAACAGTAGATTAGTAGCCCAAAGTTGGACACAGGCAGAGAACAGTAGATTAGTAGCCCAAAGTTGGACACAGGCGGAGAACAGTAGATTAGTAGCCCAAAGTTGGACACAGGCAGAGAACAGTAGATTAGTAGCCCAAAGTTACAGACAGAACAGTAGATTAGTAGCCCAAAGTTACAGACAGAACAGTAGATTAGTAGCCCAAAGTTACAGGCATAGAACAGTAGATTAGTAGCCTAAAGTTGGACACCGGGAGAGCACAGTGGATTAGTAGCACAGAGTTGGGCACCGGGAGAGCATAGTGGATTAGTAGCACAGAGCTTAGAGAGTTCCTGAGGAGCGGATGTGACTGTCTGTGGTTAGGTTCTGGCTATGATGACAGCTTAGAGAGTTCCTGAGGAGCGGATGTGACTGTCTGTAATGACAGCTTAGAGAGTTCCTGAGGAGCGGATGTGACTGTCTGTCGGTGGCAAATAATCAGGTTGTATACAGAGGGAACTTCCAGACTTATCTAATCTGTATTTAGGTTATCTAGACTGTTGTCGCCTGAACTCTGTGTGGACGTTGGTGCAAACCACAGGTCTCGCCCAGCCATGATAACATTTCTAGTTGACAGTTTGAAAGTTTTGAACGTGTAGATGTTAACGGATGATAACAGTAGAATTTCAGAGGATATTTAAGTTATATTTTAATTGCTGGACGGTACTATACATATAATTGTGTTTTTTTATTGTTGTTTTTTTTTATCACTCAATTTCCAAGACCACAATTAGTTTGAATAATGTCAACTCTTTTAGACCAAATCAAAATATAAAAAAGTAAAATAAATAAAATATAAATAAATATATACTTATTACACTATTTCTGTGATAAAATTTATTTTGAATAAATTTCGGCCTTTTAGGCCAAATTAAAAAAATGTTAATGAATAATAATAATTGTCAATAGGAAAGCAATGCTCAGATCATTTTACTCATGTCTGCTTTATACCAAATTAAAAGAATGTAATATAAAAAAATATTAATTAATAAATAATAAAATTGTTGGTAAGAAAGCAATGATCAGAAACATAATTTAAAATATATCCTACTTTCATGACCTGACAAATCACACATGAAGCACAAGTGTCTGCGATATCCAAACCTTCACGCGTGCTGAAATGTGCCTTCCTAGAGACCAATCTGTGTGGAGGAATCTTCACTGACTGCACTAGGGCCGTACATGCCCTTATCATGGCTTATGTGGTGACATGCATTAACCCTCTCCCTGCTGAAGGCGAGTTAACTTGCAGAAATAAAACACTTTGATTTTATTCAGCAGGGAGAAGGTTAACATCTAAGGTGGTACATTATCTATGCAGTGTTTAGGGTGTTGTTTTATAGTGCCGTAGAGCTTTTGAAATTTCTTCTATCCTACGTGCCCAAAGTTGATACCCTTTGAGGCACAGCATGTAATGTTGTAACTTTTCTGACAGTTCCATTTCCCAATATGGGTGAGATATTCCCGCCGCGACGTTAAACATCAATTCAATCAATCAAAAACCCATTATTATTGAACATTTAGCTGTCTGTTCGAGGCAATTTCTTCGAGAGTTCCAAACATTGAATAGTGTTGATTAACCCTTTCCCTGATTGATTAAGCATACTCTGCTCTTTAGGACATCTCTGGTTACCTTTATCATGGAGAGGGTTAATACCATTTCATATGTAGGTTTCTGTGTATCCAATTTGAATAGTTTATCTCGGTACATTCTGGGGTCATGATGGCACATCTGATAGTGCTTCAGACTACATAACCACAAATTTATGTCCGATTATTGTTTGAGGGTATCAGCTTCTTTGTGATGGGTACCAGGGCCCATATTCTCGAAACATCTTAGTGAGAAAAGATCTCTTTAAAAATTAACATGAGCAGGAACACAGTAGTTAGGCAAATTCTTAGTCCTTACAAACTTCTTAGGACTTGCGAAGTTTCGAGAATACTGGCCCAGTATAGAAGTTTTGTCTGTAGGCACGTCATGGCAGTATCATTCTGTGATACTCTCTACCAGCCATAATGTGATTCTATACCATAACTGCTGCAGGCGGGACGTCCCCATCAGTGAGCACGGCCAGCAGTGCAACTCACGTTTAACCCTCTCCCCGCTGAATTAGGCACAAGTACTCCATCATGGAGAGGGTTAATACTTCAAAGGGTTAAATGGTGCACGGTTCCACTGCATCTATAAGACACTGTAATGCCCAAGGCTAAAGGCCAACATTTTGCTATAGTCCTAACCTAATGCTGGCTGCACACTAGCGATTTCCGTTGCCGATCTTTAGTCTCGCAGACTGATCGCACAATATTTAGCATGTTTTGATATTTGGAGCACTGCACGCTAGGCGATCGAAACCCGACGGAAATTGCTAGTGTGCAGCCGCAAGAAGGGAACAATTTTGTCTTCATTGGAAGCACTATACTCTGAAAATTTACCATACTTGTACTTTATATCAGTCATATCAATTGTATTTCAACAAAGCTTTGAACATTGAATTTCTGTTCTCATTTATGTGCATGCAATAATAAATGTTATATAAATATATTCTGAAGGTAAAATTTGAAGCAACACTTGTATTTTTTGGCAGATGTAAAATTTAAACATGCAATATTTCTTGGAATACTGCCACTGATATTGAAGGGATACTTGCCAAGTTAAGATCCGAGTTTTATTCAATCCCCGAAAGTATTATAATTATATTGATTGAATTTTATTCTAAGCTCTACATCTTTATGAAGTATGTTTCTGTTTATTTCCAGTTGTACGAGAACGCCATGATCAACGCGGGTCTTATTGACGACCCCCGAACAATGGTGGGCAGACTGAACCAACTCCTAGAGAGGGCGCTCCGCGACAAGTGAGGTGGCTGCCACCAGGTGGCGCAAGTGTTCATACAGGAGGTCGGCCATGAACATGAACGTGGATTGTGAACAGTGTGAAGCTTGCGATTGAAATAAGAAACAGACTTAGATTATTCTTGTGATAAAAGAATCTTGAGAAAATGGATGACACCTGAAGGACAATTTTGGCATCCACTGACATGATTGGCAGCGACAATGACATGATTGTAACTGATACAATGCACAAATGTCACCGACAGAATATGTATGCATTTGAATTTTCCAATCAAAACTGCATTTATTGTAACTCCACTGTTGTGAAAAATGAGAATTAACCAAATGGGGAACTTTCAAATCCTACATCGTGTACATTCAAATAGCATGAATATATAGATTATAATGGGCAGGGTCCACAACTGATGTTCCATTCGGATCAACCAAGCGACATCCACAGATATGCACATATCTCTGATTCGGAATGTCGTGATGTTGCTACATTTACTTGTGTTCATATAAATCATCCATGTTAAATACTAAGGATCTGGAGGTCGTTGCACGACGCTCTTGTAGTGCTACAATAGTTGTAACTGGGCTCCAGTCACAATAAAAAGCATTGACGTTACAATAGTTGTAGCCTACAAGAGTGTCGTGCAACGGGCACCAGGGTATCATTTCACAGAGCTCTCTTAGCAATGTATTAGCTATCGGCAAACAATGTGAAACGATAACCTGGCTTACATATTATGAAAGGGTCGTGCCTGTTGTCCGGATATAAATTGACGTTTCCGTCAGTTCATGTAATGGTAAAAGCATGACACAGGCTCTGATTTACACTGGGACTATATTATGACCCTTTTGTAAAATGCAGGAATGAAGACGAAAACGGTAAAACTGGTGTATTAAATTTTATATGCATGTACCATGTCGTAGCAGCGTGTTGCCATTCCCAGCGTATAGATTATATCATGTCATAATTTAACAATAATTAATTGGAAAAATTAATATAATATGCATCTTTTTTTTCCATTGTGAATATCTACTTCTGAAATATACTGAGTCACTGAGTCATTGAAAAATATTAAGACGCAATTTATAAATGATCGTCACAAACATGTGAGGTGACGACACTAATGTGGACCAATCAAATTGTGTCAAAAACATGTACTTTGCGTCTCATTACAGGGCTTTGATCGAGACATTTGTTAGATGTTTGTAAATAATAGCAGAATAGCAGGCATTTTACAAAATTGGTTAGATGCATGCTTTGTTGGTTTGAGTAGATGTTGCTAAGTATGAAAGCAGTTCATAATCTTTTGTACATGATTATTATTATTGAGTGAATTATCATGTGTTGAAAAGAGGCAAATAAACAGAATGAGATACATACATGTTTTGTGAAATAATTGGAAAACAAAATCTCCCAATACATCAACGTGTAAAAGTTTGCATACATGCTTTCTTGGTTACAATAATGCTTCGTCATTGCAAGTATTTGTAGAATGTTGGGATTTGTCACACTGAAAAGCATGACAAACAACAAATATTAGGTTTCACTTTTGTATGTGAGTATATATATATGTATTTCAAGTTAAAAAAGAGCCCAATATATTTGTGGAGAACTTGGAAGACATGGGAGAGCTGTGTTGGTTGAATTAGGATTTAGAACTGCTTTCAAGATTCTTTCACTCGTATTATGGATGGCCCTGTTTGAATCGGCCCAGGAAGTCTATTCTCGAAACATTCTTACAAGTTTGTTACCCTAAAAACGGCGAGCGAATATGGAATTTAGCCTCACTGCAGGAATGTTTCACCCATTTGCGACAATACCCTAAGAACAGTTCATACTATAAGAATCGTTAACTGTTCTTAGGCTAAGAAGTTTGTAAGAATGTTTCGAGAATAGGTCCCTAGATGTTTGTGGTGCTAGCTCACAGAAATATCCTGCCTGCAGTTAGAACAGGACATGGAGAGAGAGTTATATGCTTTATTCATACATTATATGACAATGAAACAAGTTACATGTGTTTGCACATACAGAGGAATCTACTAAGATCTGATATTACTTCTGCACTTGACAGCAACCGTCCACTTTGATTGGTTCATATTCTACATTGAGCAGCCAACGAAATCACTTCGATAAATTCCCTGCTGTGCTGTAAGTGCAATTTTTTTTCTTCTAACTATTTAACATTTCTGGATATTGTACAACTACACCAATATCTATATATTTTACAATATCTACAACAATCTGGAGGAATGATAAAAGGGATGAAGAAATGGGTTGCTATGGCTACACTGTCGCTAACTTTACCTAGCACTCACAACGGATGGAATGTAGCACAAAAACAGCAAGAAATTTGAAATTTTTAACCGACCATTAAATCTACATCAAATAGTTCACTATGAATGTCAAACTAATTCAGAGTTTCATCTAGAATACTAAAAACGAGTTATCCTATACTCGACAAAGGACTTGGTTTTCAATGCCAAATTATATTGTTATATTCGTGTAGAGCAATATTTTGTTTTGAATAACTGCTATACTGTAAGAGGTTTTCTTGCTACAGCTAGCATCCAGTTGTAAACGTGCCCATCAACCAAATATTTAATATGTCCGAATACCTCCACATATAAATGCTAGATGAAACTCTGTGCTATATACCCTTTTTAATTTCAACACATTCCAAGTTGAATGTTACATTTGGCCACAGGAGGAGCTGTTAAAGAACCAGAAATATTTTCCTAAATGACCGCGAGATGACGGATGACATGATAAGCCAGGTAATAGCGATGTTCTCAGATGAGTGCAACAGGATGACAGGAAAAAATCGACAGATAATAAAAAATTGACGATTATGAACTGAACAGCAACAAGAACCTGACACGATCACAGATGTCACTTCAAAACGAGCAAATATACAGACAATCACTACATTATGTATCTAGGCCCAATCAAACCTACAGTTTTTTTTCCTATGTACCACAACATTTTAATACATATATCTGGTTAGGCTCAGCACCAAAGATAATTAGAATAGAAAATAATTATAAATTAATACAATGTACACATATGTCTGGCAAAACGCTCTGTAGTTGAGCGAAAGGCTGTGAAAATTAATAAATTCCTTTTTCTCGTGATGTCATTCAAGAGCATGCTTAAATTTTTCGTTAAAATCCGAGGTGTCTTTATGCCATGACTACTAGAAAAATGACGGCCATTATGCTACATGTAAGTAGAAATTTTACGACAAATACTTGTTTCTTTTTGACGTTGATCCACCTGCGTTAACGGTACACATTTAATCCAATTTTCATTTCAATAATCCCAAGTTATTTTTACTCCACGAAGAAGATACATTAGAAGGATGTCGGGGGGCTTTGTTTACCCCTCCCAAATGAGCTGAAATTGTTCAAGAATTACCACACACTAATACTCCACCATGTACACAGAACCAGCCACTTCACGCAGACCGACTTGTCCAGATGTGCTTGTTATTATAACACTATACATACAATTTATACACGCACATCTCCAACTTCACGTATAAGCCTATACTGGAACCAAGTTGGATCCAACTACATCATGATTTTTTGTTCATTTTCCAAAAAAAAGGAAACATTTTGACGACTTTTCGCTCGCCTCGGTTTGCACAACAAAACCGAAGCTAACAAAGTGAGTGAAGCAGAGGAAAAGAGAAGTGTCGACGAATATTTCCTCTCATCACTCTTCTCTTCTCACTGCTCATCTTCAACGGGACGCACACGTCATTGTGAAATGTCCTTTTTTCTTTCCCCACGTTGGTTGGGTTTCTTCCAGTTGTTTATTTCTGCTTGACGGAGAGGATGAGAGCTACGATAAGGCCGTACAATCCCAGTACTTCAGCGAAAATGAGGATAAGAATCATTCCCACGAACAACCTGGGTTGCTGAGCCGTACCTCGTACGCCCGCGTCGCCCACGATGCCGATGGCGAAGCCTGCCGCCAACCCACTCAGACCCACGCTCAGACCAGCACCCAAATGGAGGAAGCTCCTGTAGAATGAGAAATGAATGAATGAATGAATGAATGAATGAATGAATGAATGAATGAATGAATGAATGAATATTTTAAGTCAGAGGGAATATTTACCCATAGGCAAGAGAAAAAAAAAACAATGACTAAACATTCATTTTAATTCCAATCCTATTTAACCCAGTGCCAACAATAAAATATTTCTTACTTCAAAAGTGAGAAATACATATTTTTTTAAAGAAGTGAAAGCACAACATTTATTATCCACAATTTTTAGAATTAAATTATTAATTAACCATCTCCCTGCTTGCAGAGATTCTAGATTCACTGCCGATGATCATAGTAGTTGATACAGAAGGGAAACAGTTAACCAGTGTAAACTTATAACTCTCTCCATGCTGAAGGCCACCAGAGATGCCCCAAAGAGCCTAATCCAGCAATATATTTTATATACATTTTAATAACTCATGCATTTATACGTCTTGTCATTCACTGATGAATAAACATTACCATTGCCCTAATTCCACAGAACAATCATAGGGCTGGCTACAAGAGTTGTAACTTGCGCGCGTAGATGTGTGATTACGGCTCTCGTATTTCTACGATCGTTTTGTGGAACGCCGACCAGGCCCTGTTGAAATACGTACCTAAATAGTGTGTATCCTGTTGCCGTGATATTCTGTGTTATAACGACAGCAACCACCAGGCCGTAGATAGCGATGATACCCGCCATGACGACTGGGATGACAGACTTCATGATCAACTCTGGTCGCATCACGGCCATGGCTGAGATGCCAGTGCCAGATTTGGCCGTTCCATAGGCAGCTCCCAAGGCTGAAAAAAAACGACAATTGTATGTTATTAAAAACTAAAACTTAAGTAAAGGGCACTATGTTCAAGCAATCATAAAAGTTAAGTGTTGAAAACACAAACGTTATTCTCCCTGAGCTAGTGATTTTTATTTTCACTGAGCTAGTGATTATTGAATTTAACTTCACTGCAGGAATATTTCCCTGCCGATTAGATAGTCACTGCTCTTTAGGGCATCTCCAGTTGTCTCCAGCATGGAGAGGGTTTCATTAACCTTCTTTAAACTGTAGACAACCAGAGATGCACTACAGATCAGTGAGCGAGTGAGTAAATATATGGTTTAAAGATGCTGCGGATAATCTTTCACCCATTTGCGACAAACTACAGACCAGTGATTGCGATTACCCAGTAGAAAGAAAGAAACGAAGAAAAAATCACTAGGTGGGTGGTATTGTAATGTTGAACAACAAATTCAATATATATAGAATATAATAGTTTCATAATACCAGTAAATCAAAATCATAAATTAATAATAAATCACAAAATGTCCTATCAGGGTTAGAAGTTCCCACTCGCCCGGTGCCTGTGGCGACCTTATTTTGTTATGGGCGAGTATTATTTAAGATAATTCACTCTTCTTATTTGACGTTGGCGTGTTCAAAGTAGTACATTTTTGCACTAACTTCTAACCCTGTCCTATTCTCAAACAGAATTGCATATAAACACATTCTAATTTATGCTTGATTTACAGATGCGCAAAGTTGTAAATTAAAGCAAGCTGTTCACATTAATAGTGATGATTCATGGTCGATTCAATCCATCATTTTTGGGGCATAAATGTTCACCCACCAATGAAAACATTAAGCATGTTAACCACCTTAAAGCAATGGTCATGTGGGTCATCACAGATCAATCAACACACCTCATAATACCAGGCTCAAGGGATGAAACTTTAACCCTCTCCATGCTGGAGGACATCCAGAGATTCCCTAAAGAGCAGTGTGTCTAATCCAGCAGGGAGAGGGTTAAAAGGCCCTGTAGCCAATAAAATGTTGTTCCTTCAGTAAGTGTTAAGTGATCACCACATCCCTGTCCTGCATTGACCCATATGGTGTATTTTAACCCTCATCATGCTGAATTAAACACACTGTTGCTCTTCAGGGCATTTCCAGTTGCCTCTAGCATGGAGAGCGTTAATATTACCACAAGAAATACATAGCAACAGAAGTCTTTACACTCTACCAGACGCCTAGTTGCAAAAAAATGTTTGCTATGTTCATTGATGGGGTTGGATTTCAAGGACATTGCACTTAAACAAGTTTGACTACTATAAAATTCCAGAAACTTACTTGATAGTTTGTTATTTGGGAAAAAGGTAAATAATTATGTGTGAGCATGTAGTAATTATCTCTATGATGTAAAAAGAATTCTCTTCTGGGTAACAAAACAACTATCTTATCCAGGCTTTCACTTAGGTTTCAATTTTTTCGAGTCCCAGGGACGCATGGTGATATACTTTTCGCATCCAGAGTTAGAAAAAGGGAGCCATGCATTTCACATACATTCGGAAGAATTAGAGTTACTCCCCTTTGCATGTAAGTAAATTGATGAAGGCCACACAAGCTGATTGCAAACAGCAGTAACTAGAGTATATGACCGTTATTTGACGATGTACAGTGCTCCCTCGATATAACGCTGAAGTTGGGGTCCATGACACGCCAACCGCGTTATAATACCTGCGTTGCATCGAAGGGCGTTATATCGAGGCAGCACTATATTATATTATTGTAGTCTCTTCTAATCTATGCTTAGAAATATGATAACATGAATCAAGTCAATTTTATTTTTAATAAGTGTGTCCAGGAGGACGTGTTGCAGAAATTCATGTGTCCAAACATGCATTTTTTTGCGTATTGGATGCAGGATTGCGATTTCGGAGAAACCCTGAATGTTATCTAATTATCTTTACACAAATATCTACCAAAATTTCATAATACAAACAAACACAATATATTATATCTAATGAGAATATACTAATTTACTACAAGTCGCTTCTTAATTGATTATCTTTACACAGATATTTACCTAAATTGCACAATTGCTTAACATTTTGCACACTAAATAATTCAATCAATTTGAAAACTGAAGGGTTGCTCCAATAATATTTTTGTATATACATTTTTCGAATTTCAAGATATACTGGACATTTCAGTATATAATTAAATTCGTCTTCAGTATCACTGGAGCAAGCCTTACATGTTCTATCATTAATATTAACATTATGGTACCTTCCAGTTT
>JAVCKZ010082658.1:0-12513 GCA_034780755.1 Lepetodrilus elevatus
GAAGCTCTCTTAGACGCTAAGGGACCATAGCACTCTCTATGCTGATAGCTAATGCAGTGTTAAGAGAGTGGTATGGTCCCTTAGCGGCTAAGAGAGCTTCGAGAAACGATACCCTGATTGTTTTTTAAGATTATTTCACTCATATCAATTAAGTACAAATTGTAGCTCGTTATTGTCTTCCTGGACTTTTTAAAACTCAATTCAAAATTCAATGTTTTAAGTTTTCCTGAGATCTTGAAGCAATTTGTTGTTGAAATGCAAACTGACTTGTTGTAGAATAACCCCCTCCATGCTGGATTACACACAGGTACAGCTCTTTAGGGCATCTCCGGTTGCCTTCAGCATGGAGAGGGTTAATGAAGTGTGTTGCGACTGTAACTCACAGTGATGTCAGCTTCTGATAGATAGAATTCCAGAATTATCTCCCATGTCTTCAGAGCTCGCTCACGTTTGTGTTCATCTACATCGAGAACCCACTGAACCAAGTGCTGAAAATCATTCAGAATGACCAGTTGTTTACAAGAACAAGATACATTTTCATGTGAATGATAGCATTATGATGCATAAGACATTATTCTATATAAAATAATCAATTTTGAGATTTGGGTTACCTCCCCTTTTGGGTTATCTCCTCTTTTATACAACACTTTGGATTATCTCCCCTTTTCTAGCATGGAATCGTGCTCTAAGTTTTATAATCTTTGGGCTTGATCGCCTATTCTGGGTTCTGATTCAGGAGCCCGACAACCTACAACTTCTCTTCTGCTCTCGTATCCTGGGTCCTGCCTTACCTTGAATATTGTCTCCAGACCGTCGGCCGTCAGGTTCTTCTTGAGGATCTCCGTCAGCATCTCGTGGAGCGCGCTGAATGTGGAGTCCATGAGCACCTCCATCTCCATGTGCTCGTCATACGTCTCCTCCTTGCCCTTCCTGGGCGCGAAGCCGTCCTGGGAGAGACCGTACGTGGAGTCCGTCGCAGTCTTGATCAGGTCGAAGATCTCTGCGTCGGACAGTCTCGGATTCAGCTTGCTTAGTGTGGGTCAAGGATTTCGCATGGACATTTGCTGTATTGAGCATACACTTAGCGTAGAGAATTTGGCAAGATATAAGTAACATCCTAGACAATAAATTCCTGGTAACCTGCACAGATTTTAATTTTGAAAAATAACTTCCTAGAAAATATTTCCTGGTACAGAGCAGATTTGAACTCGGTACCCTTGTATCCAAAAGCCGATGGTTTACTACTGTTACTACAACTTAGTTCCATAAGGAACGAGGTGACTGATTTTATGGGTGTTTTGGCCACATTATTTCAGAGATTTTGCCGCGATCAGCTTATTCACATTGACATTGAGACACACAAAAAGTATAAAAACATATACACAAAACAGCGTTACTAGGATACATGAGAGTGGCGCAGGCGTTCATTGCCAGGGCTCTGGTTTCGTTGGTCATGTGACCTGACGGTTCCGCCTTCATGTAGTTCTGTGGAAGAACGGAACAACAGATCCTTAAAACACAGCCGGAATTCATGGCAGACAAGTTTGCCAACACTGAAATGTTTTTGTTTGTTTTGTTTTGTTACATTAAATTGGGGTTTAGAGTCGCATTTAAGTTTCTTTCACCTATTAATATTATTACGACATGCCAGTTTTGGGCAGGAGGAAACCTGCAACATCTGTAGTGCTGAATATTGCAATAAACCTGCGAGCACCGGCTGGTACTGACAGACCAAGGATGATATCTGCATTGCCATTCTACAGATAACGTATTCAATCAATATCACAGCAGAAAGGTAACTTTCGCGAACATTGATGCCAGACTCCCAGAGCGGAATTTGAACTCTGGACCTTTGGCTCCGAAGTCGAAACAGTCTACCACCCAATCCCAATCAACTTCCTTGTGGTGCTTTTTGTGATAAAGATATTAATGCTGTAATGTATGCAGCCTAGTTTACATGACATGAAAGACAGATTATGACAACATGACAGATATTCAGAGCATGACAGACAGATACAATACAAAAAGAAACACTGCAACAACAGCATGACAGAAAAATAAAAATAAAAAAGAGAAATAAAATAATTTGCTTCTAAAAGATATATATAGCATTTTGGGTGAATTAGTTATGAAAAGAAGCATTTAAATAGCACATGCTATACATGTTCATAGTTTCAAACTATCTACAAAATAAATGAGTGCAATTCTAGCTATACCTGCAAGTGCGTCAAGAAATCGCCCCGTGTTGTGAAGTTATACGTAGTTTCTAGGTGATCTGGATGCAAAGCCTTGCCAATCAAATCCACCGTGCGGATCAGATTCTGTTTGACATCTTTGTCCTGGACAGACACAGAGAACAATCATGCAGAAATATACACCCGTAACCGTGACAACGAGTTACCTGTAGAGTGTGCAGCATCAAGCCTCGTGTCGTGAATATATTGAAATCACGAATAGCTTCTTGGCTGTAACACTGCCCCACTAAGTCGATGCAGTGGATCGAGTTCCGTCGCATGTCCACAAGTTCTGTGTACTAGAAAGGCAACTATACATACTGGAAAGGCGAATACACAAAGAATACTACCATCATGATGACTAATCCGAACTACTTTAATATTTCAATTTATGATACAAACAATAAAAAATAATAATTACGGAACGATAAATTAGTAATTTCACATTTCTCTAATGATCTCTGATGTCAAATGAGAAAGAAAAAAAATTTGATTGCAAGAAACAATGAAAAATAATAACTATGGACAAATTTAATTAGTGTTTATGTCACCCATAGGCAATTTATTAATAATAATAATATTCATCATCAATATAATTATTATCATTATTATTTACATGTTAAAATTCCTATAACTATTATGATTATTTATATCATTATTATTATTTTACATTTTAAAATGATTATAATAATTATTATGGCTGCCTGCATACCTTGACGTTCTGGAAGTATGGGGCGATTGTTCGGAGGATGGTGGACTCCATCCTGGAGACGATGAGGCTGGGAGGCGAGTACAGCGCCACAAAGCCATAACACAACATCAGGGTCGACTTGACCTTCTCCGGCACAACCTCAGACTTGTCCTGCAAAAGAGGTCAGGACTTTAGTCAAGTATCGTCCTGCCAATATATTGTCCTAGTCTTTCGAGATGGCAAGTATTGTCAAGATGTTTCAAATTGTTCGACACAGTAATAATGTTTCCAGTTGACCTTTCCATGTATAGTGAAGAGTTCTCTCCCCTTGTCAATTTTTATAAGTTGCATATTTCAAGGACAATGGGTATATAATAGTTGAAAAGGCCTTGAAAAGAGTGCACACATAATCAAAAAATAAACAAGATGAGATATTTACCGATCCTTTGAAGACACTGAACAATCCACTTTGTTTCTTCGGAGTGTCGCTCTTGGCAACGGTTTCCAGTTTGGAGAGGACTGCGTCCAAATGTGAGGCCGCACAGAACCCAACTGCTATTGCACAACCCTATCATCAAAAACAACAACAACAACAAATAATAAACAAATAATAGCAAGAAATAATAACTACATTAATAATTATTTACATTCTAAAATAATAAAATTAAAATTAAAAAATAATAAAAATAATAAAAATAATAACAATAATAATATAATAATAATAATAATGATGTTAATAATAATAAGAAACATATTTTGAAAATAATAATAATACATTTACATTTCTTTTTATTTACTTTAGATTTATGAGAGTTGATGAATGTGGAGAACATACCTCCTTCTCCGTCTGGTTGGTGTGTTTGACGGTGCTGAACAACAGATCCAGGTGCTTCGTGATGAACTCCTTCTTGGTAGACTTCCTCATGATGATACCAAGGCACTTGTACAAGAAGTTCTGAAAGCAGAGAATGAATGAATGAATGAATGAATGAATGAATGAATTAGTCCTTTGTCTCAGGTGGAATATTTCACCCATATTCGATGAAAGCAGAGAGGCATCAACATGACCAACACGTGTGCATCAAAGTGATCATCAGGAGTGACTATCAAGAGTGACATTCAAGAGTAACTGTCAAGAGTTATCAAGAGATCACTGAGTGATCATCAACAGTGATCATCAACAGTGACAGTCAAGAATCATTCTGATTTTCTTAAATAAAGACAATTTACACAGTAGGTCATGAAACCAGAGAAATATCAAAGAAACTGTGCACCGATCCAGGCTGGAGCCATGACAGTCTAGCGTGGACGCCGACATATCACTAGATGTATTCCGTACCTTCTCTTCGGAGGCGTTGTGGTACATGGACACGTGCTGGCCCATGGCATCACCGAAGTCCGCAATCCAGTCCTCGTTGTCAACAACGTCCAGACTCTTGGCCAGCATCTACAGAAACATTGCAACATCGTCAACGGAAACATTGCAACATTGTCTATATTATTGCAGGATTCTTTTTTTACAGATATGTAAAAAGTCTTGCAAAATCAAAACAAGGTACCTTTAACAAGAGATCCTCCCAGTTCTTCTGTGACCATTTATCCTCTTCTAGAGTATGTTCTGAAATCGGCAATTCAGAGAATATTTTAGTCGTGATATGAGTGAAGTAATCTTACATGCAAATCAAAACAACAATTCAAAGAAATTCTTAAGAAAAATACTCGAGTATTTAATTTTATGCAATTTAGTGTTGCTTTCCACACTGAAAATATTAAAAGGAAATGTGTCCATGACGGAAGCCATTCTTTTCTTATGGAAACAACAGTAACACTGTTAACATGGGGGGTCGGCCAAGGAAGTACTCTACCTCCAATGGCTTCTTATCAATTGAACAATTATTTTATCAACATAACTTGCAATGGCTACTATTGAGTAAAGAGTGAGTGAATTAGTTGTTATACGTCGCAGAAGGAATTTTTCCCCCATACGCTACAAGTAATGAAGCATTATTGTAGATTATTCACAATCTTGATTTTGTAGTTATGGGATTTCAGATTCATCGATTAGTTTGTGTTTAGTTTAGTGATTAATTTCTAACTATGGCGAATATGTAATTTCTGACCGTTCTGCTAATAATCGCTGAGAGTATCTACAGATTACAAGGGAATAACTACTGTTGCCAATTTGATGCAATTATGACTGTGAGTGTTACAGAGAGAAATGTTAGGTTTTGAGAGGTTACGGTATTGTGAATGTTCTTTGTTGTAGGATTTTGTGTTGTGTGCAATTATATTCTTGGAGCTACCTTTCCCATCATACAGACGATCCCAGTTATTTTCAGTTTTCCCTGCTGAGGAATAATATTAACAACCTTAACAATAAATATTATTATTAATAATAACAATAATTAGCAATAACTATAATAATAGTAATAATTAATAACAACAATAATAATTAATAGAAAAAGAATAATTAATAATAAAAATAACAATAATGAGTGGGCCTCAAAGTTACAACTTTTAACAAGGAGCCAAATAGCGACCAAATTAGCCCTGACAAGAATTATTATTTTTAATAATAATAATAATAATAATAATAATAAAACGTACATTTTATATATACTGTATCTTGTCCCAGATTTAACGAAAAGGTCAAATAAAAAAATAATATTCAATCATTAATGAAAAGAATTTGTAGATACAAAACGTCCATTTACCTTCGAGATATTGCACCAGTTTAGGTATGACTGTGTCCCAGAGGTCCACTAGGTTTTCGTGGATGTTAGCCGATATTCCTTTCATCATGTTCAGTACGTGGACACCACGCTCTCGGCCATTCAGTGGACGACCGGACAGTACCTATAAATAGATTTCAGGCCAAATAGAAACACAATGTCTAATAAAAAAAATTTAAAAAAATTAATTGGAGTGTAGTCGCTTTCTAGATTCTTTCACTTTTATCACAACTTATCTAATAATCACTTTTGTAAAATATGGAGAAAAAATGTTTCTGGAATACAGAAGCAGCAATTATGATTGTAGACTGAGGTCAATAAGAAAGGTCAATAATGGAGGTCAAAGTCATGTAAATGTCAGAGGTCAATAACAGAGGTTAGTAATAGGTCAACAACAGAGGTCAACAATGGAGGTCAACAGAGGTTACAACAGAGGTTATAACAGGCCAATAACAAAGGTCAACAAAGAGGATCTATAACAGGACAATTAATGCCAGAAGTCAACAATGGAGTCAATTGGAGGTCAATAACAAAAGCTAATATATCAATTGGAGATCAAGAAGAGATACAGTGTAATAAAACATAAGTATTTCTTTACTCACAATCAGCTTTGCAAACAAAGAAGGTGGCTTTGCTATGTTGGCTGGAAAGAAAAATACAAAACCTGACTACCTTTTTGGAACGACTCTTAAACATGCATCACTTATATTGCATTCTTCATTTAAATTCAATAGCGATCATTAATATATCAATTTCAAAGACATATTTCACTTCTATCATTATGCTACACACCTTGCGCGTCAAAATCGATTTCATAGTCGTCTGCGTTTTCCTCTCTCTTCTTGGTGGCGAGGTGCCCGAGACTTCGACACAGAGCGCCGGCAGCCTCCGTGTATTGTTCCGGCACCAGCAGCTCCAAGAGATACGGCCACAGAACCTGCAAGTGGGCGGACATGTTGATAATGACGATACAGGTCGATAGAAGTAACACAATGCCGGGTACTCGTGTAGCTGACATAACACTGAAGCAATTTATCATCCCAAGGTCGTATCCATACAACAGTCATAACACTAGTAGAATCATAATTTGGAATAGACAAATATGAAGTATGACTCGTGTACTGTTATTAACAGGAACAGGTCAGTATTTTATTTTATTTATTTTTAAATTGCGGTTTAGATCTGCTTACAAGTGAGTGAGTGAGTGAGTGAGTGAGTGAATATGAAGATTAACGTCGCTGCTTTCAAGATTCTATCACTTGTTTCATGGCTTGTCAGTTTTTATGGCAAGAGAAAACCGCAACATCCATAGCACTGAATGTTGCAGTAAACCTACCAGCACTGGCTGGTACTGACAAACCAAGGATGATTATCTGCAACACCATGGTACAGACAGTGCATCCTATCATGACAAATAACAAATTTTACATAGTTCTGTACACTAGTCTGTGAAACTCACAGGCTCCATCTTCTCAATGGTGGTCGTCACAAGATGCAGGATGCTGTCACACATGCTTCGTAACATTTTGTTCGTCACAAATTCGGGATCAGCTGATCTCTTTCCCTAAAAATACAAAATGGAGATTTCAATCATGACCAAATCCTTGAGATACAGGTTCAATGACCGCTTTTTCATACGCTACATATGACCCTTTGAAAAGTAATTATTGCCAACTCCATTATGAAGACAACACGAATAGTCTAAAACTAGACCTAATCTAAGCATGTCATCATATCAACAAAATAAATGCTCAGCATTCAGGCTACACTACTTGTTCACTACGTAGTACTATGTAGTGCTACGGTAGCCATTCAGCCATGCCTCAGCTATAAGTAGTCCTGAAAACTGAACTTTGACCTATAAACTTACCGGAGGGTCATCTGGAAGGGCGCACTGTCGGACGATGAACTCCACCATCAGGTGACCTCCCTCCAGTTCCAGGTAACCATGGTGAGCCATCGCTATGACAACCTGGGCGAATACCTTCTTCACCTACAAAGAAATAGTTCTGAAGTTAAATACTATGGAAATATGATAATGTTTGAATACTTAATTGTTTTGGGGGAGCAAACTGGGCATCCTCTGCTTGAAATATTATCTTCGCTGTACTTATGATTCTGTTGAATAGTACGACCTGTCGGGAGAGGGTACAAACTGGGTTATGTTTGTATTTTCAGAATAAATAAAAAAAATATATTCGAAGATTAAATACAGTTTACGAACGAATATAGGGTTCAGATTATATCAGGAGAATCACAGTAACCGTACCTTGTTATTTGGGTCATGACACAGATTCTTCAGACCAGACACTACAACCTCCTCTTTGTCCTCCATTGCTGGGCCTGACAGACATAAAAAAAAATAAGTCCAGCACTCAATGCTAGCTCTAACAGGCTCCGAAGTCCAACGTTCTACCATTGCGCAATGTTTCCGAAACCTTGGTAATGAACATCAAGAATGTCTAAACTCTCCTACCTGCTGAGTTAATAATGTGTTTGAAGATGGTCAACACTCCCATCTTGGTCTTCTCGTTGGAAGTTTCCAACTTCTGTAGCAGAACACCTACGAGTCGGCTGGAGAATGACCGCGCTGGAACACAACAGAACACATCGGTCACATGCACGTTAATGCAAACCATCATACCTCCAGGTCAGTGGTGTCATCGCAAATGGGTGAAATATTCCCGCAGCGACGTTAAACTCAATATTCACTCACTCAGTGGTTATTTTAACTTTTTCTGTTCATACTTTATTATTTATTTATTTTATTTATTTAATATCATTTTTATTTTTAATTAATTAATTCATTCATATTTAATATATATAATATATATATACTGTATTTTTGTATTGGGTGTTTAGCGATTCTTTCAAGAATATTTCACTATTATTATATAGCAACATTTTAATATGGAACAAAGAAGTACTGTACAAGCTTACTAACCTATGATTGTAAACGATCGGAGAAGTTCATTGTGGTTTTTGATACTAAGAGGGTTGCTGTAGTCTGGAGCCTGAAATACCTGGGAAACACAACGGAAACAGAATGGAAACACAACGGAAACAGAACACAAACAGAACACAGAATGGAAACAGAAAACAGTACTATAGCCTGGTATCCATGATCATATCTGTGAAAATCAAGTTATATTGTTCACTGTAGCATGGTACTTCCTGTGGATTGAAGTGGGAGCCTATGAATCTACCTGGGCGAAGAGAACATTCAGTAGGTTGTCAAAGTGAGGCTCTAGGATGGGGCTTTCTTCCTGGCACACGGCATCCAACACCATACATAGGCCCTGCAACATGGATAAATAACAGTTGGCGATAGTAATAGCTTAAAGGCATACAATCACAGTTTGTTGCCATATTTCATGGTCAAATGTATTTACATGAAACTATGTACTTTTGATTTCTCGACACAAGTATATTTGACAACAAGCTACACTGTCTGCAAGTACCACTAGTTTTCAATACTGTCATATTTTTTATTTTAAAATAATAAATTTATATTGCAACAAAAAGAAAAATGAAATGATAAAAATATTGAAAACCAGTAGGACACGCAGAAAATGTAACTTGTTGCACAATATAATAAACAATGTAGGCTATAATACTACAAAATAACTGCATATTTATGTATGCATGCATGTTGTGACCTCTGAACTCTGACCTGTGTGATGTGGTATGGCTCTGGGTGTTTCTTGTACAATCCCAGCATGCCTTGCAGAATCTTGGGAAACTGCTCCTCCAGCTTGTCTACGTCCATCACGTGGGTCATGTGACCTACCGCCTCCACGATCGCCAGTCGCAACTACAACCACAACAGAATCCGACATCATGTTTACCCCTGTATTGGATAATGCATTCTTTAGCTTGGTAGTGAACAGAGGCATTACAACCTGAGTGTTCAAAATTAAGAAAATAATATGGGGGTCATTTTCCATAGGCCCAATGTTAATGGATGTCAATTCTGTAATTTTCAGGGGGTAACAGAGATACCTTTAACATTGAAGATTTTTTCAAATGACCCCTGGACACCCATTAAATTCAAACACTGACCTCATTTTGGTTGTGTTAGTCAATGTAAATAGACGATAATGTTTTGAAATCGGCAGCACTTCTTGGGTAATAAAATAATATTGGACATCGCACACAACTCAAATTCTTCTCAACTTGCGACAATGTCCTGTTATTAAATCCTAAGAAGTAACTGAAACTGACCTTGGGTTCCTTTGACTGTAACCAGATGTTGAAGAGAATATCGTAGGCTGAGTAGATTTCTGAAGAGAACCTGGCCTTGTTGATGCTGGGATCTGGGGCCTTCTCGGGGTTGGCTACATATTCCAAGATGGCCTCACTGAACTTTGACAAAGCTGCAACAAAGTAGTTTAATGTATGGTGGAATTATCACGACGTGGACTTGATGGTGAGGACAGGAAAATATTGAATATATTTTCGTGGCTAATTTCATAAAACAAAATATACTTTGGTGTAAGTACAGCATTTCAAAAGCTTGAAGTTTTCTGAAGAATTAAATTAACAAGAAATATATTTGAGTATACCTGACGTGAACACCCATCTCATGTTGTCGTATTTGATCATCCCCAACATGGGCAGCATAGTCCCCAACACGGCCGTGAGATGAGGCACCATTGCATACACTGAAACAGTTCAACATACGCTGTGATACTAAAATACGTATTTCATTAACATGATAATCTCTTCGATTACTAGCTAATAATTAATTAGAATTAAGAAAAACATTTTTTAAATATATCTTTCAAATTGCTATTAATTATTATTATTATTATTATGTCTAATTTCATGTACTTATACTACTACTAGTATTCAACACAATCCCCTGTGAAACTCACCATTTGCTGCAGAGAGGTTACCAATCGTCTGGACGACAAAGAAATGGGGGATAACTCCGGGTTGGAATCGTTCAAGAAGCTCCCCCATGACCTCATCGCAGTACTTGGTGCCCAGAGCCACCAGCACCCCACTAGCAGCCGTCTGCCACTCAGGCTCAACCTCCTGGGGAAGATACTTGATGATATTAACTTGATATTTAAATCCCCTAAAATTAATTACCCATACATTGTTTCAATGCATTCAACATGTTAAAATGTCTTCAGGGATCTTCACTATCCTTGTAATCAGGTATTGGTTTGTTGATACATTTTGATACACTGGAAATTGTAATTGGGGATTAGAACCGTTTTCAAGATTATTTCACCATTATCTCTACTTGTCATTTTAGGGCAGTAGGAAACCTGGCAGCGACATCTGTAGTTCTGAATCTTGCAGTAAACCTGCGAGCTCTGGCTAGTATTGATGGATCAAGAATGATTACTGCATTGCCATGGCACATACTATCATAATCGCGTTGTATGGTAACTTTCGCTATCATTGATGCTGGGCTCCCAGGATGGAATTAACTCAGACTGTTAGTTCTGAAGTCCAATGTTCTACCATTGCGCTACCACCCACCCCATACATAGAACGTTCCTTTGAAGGAGTGTGTGCTATTCTAAAGCAATGTGCCAAGTGATATTCTGGAACGATTCTGGAAGTGAAGGAACATGCCAAGTGAAGGAATATGCCAAGTTAAGGAATGTCTAAGAAAGTGTCTAGGAACGTGTCTGAAGGAATGTCACTGGACTGACCTTGGACTGAGTGAGTTCTTCCGCAGCTTGGTGTATGAGATCCCCCACCAGGGAGTCATTGATGTTGTCGAGAACCTCGAAGATGATTCTCTCCATCGCATTCAGAATAACAATCCTGTGATCAGTCGACAACTGCAAAAGATGTATTAAAAGACAATTGTATCGCCATGGCTGGCAAGATTTAGAGTAATCAGGAATTTTATCTGTGGGTAATTTCCCCCTGATTATTGTCCAATGTTCTAACGCACCATTAATAAATTATCTTCAAAAACGTAAAATGTTCATTGGTCATTGAACGGCAATGGTAATTCATTTATCAACATAATTTATTGAACAATTGTATAAATACTAGTAGTTAACATTATTTCTGAATTTGATACATTAAATTCAATAAAACTAATGCAAATGTAGTATCCCAATATTTGTGTGGTAAACATGTTTTCAACACGATTTTGATAATCTTTAAAGATTTGAGCTTTATTAATGTGGATAATGTTCAGATTAATTTCACCTAATAGTAATATGTAAGTCATTGTCAATGCATAGGTCATCACCCTGACAGATCAGGTTTACAAATAAGTAAAAAAGTGAGTCAAAATTCACCCCAAAACTACATCAAATCTCAAATACACTATTAGATTAGTCGTGCATCACTGCAGATTATATCGTACTTTATTGTGCTTCTTGAGATACGAGTAGCATGAACTGAGAACTAGGATGGTCTTCTTCTTTCCCAGTTCAAACAATGCGTTAGAGATGACGCTACGCGCGCTTTCGTCTCGGTCGTGCGCAGCATCAATCAGTGCCATAGTCATCTCTGGAGAAATGGAGAAAGAAAAAAAAAGAAGATAATAATGATAATTAATATCATGTATTTTCTTAATACTTGTTACTTGTACATGTCTAGCTAAGATAATGTCACATACTATTATTGGCATGGTAGGTCTTCAACAAAAGTTAAAATGTTACACCAACAAGTTTGCATGACATCTTGAAATTACAACATAGAAAATAGAAAATTTGTAAGCAACAGCACCTGTAATTAGATCATTTTAAGGACCAGGGGCCGAGATTACGAAACTTTCTGAGTACGATTTCATACTCAACTCATAAAACATCATGTGACGTCATAATCTGAGCACAAAAACGTACTCCTGTGAGTAGGGCTATGACGTCACATGACG
>JAVCKZ010082669.1:0-12513 GCA_034780755.1 Lepetodrilus elevatus
CTCTCTCTCTCTCTCCCCACCCCCATGTTTTCATGCTCAATACAAACAACCTGTCTGTCAGTAATCATAAAGAAAGGCAAGGCAAGGTATTCTGTTCGTTCAGACCCGAGTCAAATTAGTCTTATTGATGAGCTCCCTGCATTCTGTGTCTATATGTACGTACACAGTCTGATAGCTGGTCAGGTGTACACACATCGCCTACAATCACAGTGTTGACATTGGCAGTGCTTCTCATCACCTGTTCCAGCTTCCGCTCCAAGTCAGAACGGCAAAAGAAACAATTGATCTGTGTTCTGTTTTCCTTGTCTGTTGTTACTGTTCCGGAAGGACAAACATTTTCATTTTACTATTGTTGTATTGCGGTACAAAATATGCAAGTTAAACTGAAATAATGGGAACAAGAAGTAGAGAAAGTTGATGTCAGAAAAGAGATTAATATCATACACAATTATATTAATTACACCTGTCCTTTTATGTTTATATCAAGAATCTTTGATATATGTTTCCTGGTCAGCCAAGCATATAATATAAACTGGGTTGTATGTTTTAGTGCATTACTGTATTTAGGTATGTTGGCTTGTCTGATATATTTTACAGCATTTCTTTTAATATTTATATATTACTTTATGCAGTGTCAATGGGAATAATATAATTATAATTATAAAAAAAATTAAAAGGTAAAATAATTGGTTTAACAGATCCATAAACCATAGAATAAAATGACATAATTGTGAGTTTTTCATTTTAAATTAAGTCCATTTTGATTATTGGTTGGGATGCAATTGTTCTTGACATGTTGCTATCAAAATGTGTTAAGGTCAATGACTATAATATAATGCTTACATTTATTTATTGCCATTTATATTTTACATTAGTGAATGCAATAAGAGGTGCAGTGACATAAGGATAGAATCTGATGTCATTTATGATATTTAGTTTATTATGTATTGTGTGTGTGTGGATCTATTCTGGGCACACGGAATGAATTACGGTTACCCTCCAGTGGTTATGATAATGACGGTCATTACAGGTAATGCTTGTATTGGATATCATAGAGGACATAAAACAACCATAGGATCATATTGCCTCTGGATTCTGGCATTAATGTATTAAGTTGGTGATAATTGTCCGACATACTGTTTTTGAGGGTCATTTCTGTTAATTACTATATCATCACGTCAGGAAGCATTGGCTAGTATCATCAAACGAAATCGACAATATCGTCAATATCACTCATGTCAATATCACTGTTCTGTAGTCAATGTACACATAGCAACATTTGTTATAAACTGCATGAATTATGGATGATACTGCCCTGACAGAAATGACCTCAGCACCAGGCGTAATTAATCATTCAAAATTTACACAAACCAAAAGTAGGTTAATGAGGTCATCAGTGAATAATTATTCACCTAACGTTTGTTATATGCAATAAACATTTTATTTATATACTTTATAACCGTACACTTTTAATGATACCTTTTGTTATGGTGATTTCAGGGATGTATGACACTATAGACTGGGATTGCTTTGTATCTGGGCCAAACAATGTATTTTCAAAGTGATAATTATCTGCGTGACATTATGGTAATTGTTGTGTATTTTTTTTATTGAGATGTAGGCAGGTGCACTGCGGTTTGTATTGCAATCTATTGAGAGATCTAGGACATGTATTAGGAACATATATTTTTTATATTTTCATTTCTGCATCTGTTGTATTAAAATTCTTGTAAGATTGAGATTGACATCCAATAGATAGTTAAATAAATTCAATATGTTGATGTGAACATCAGCTGGATCATTGATCGCAGAATGTGATTCCCGAAATGTATTTTTATTATTAATGTTAGTTGTCAACATCAGCTTTTTATCTCTTCCAAACAGTATTCATTCACAAAATTCTCCAGATTCAAGCCCATATCTTGATATTAAATTAAATCAACCACAAAAATATATTGCTATAAAATATGACGTTGGATGTTATTTGGCATTCATTGATGATCGGAGGGACATATATTATGCTGGCTGGATTAGCTGGTATTCCCAGGCCGGTTGTGAGAACATCATTAGTGGATGATTATTGAAGTCGTACCGGCCACAGCTGGGTCCAGATGACTAGCGGAGTTTCACAATGATTAAAGTCTGCTGTCCTCACTATTGACTGATAACATATCCACAGCTGATTGGCCGCATCACTGTTATGTACACGTGCTGGTCAATGTCAGATATATACAATACACTCTATATCATCTAACAGAAAGTTGAATATGGACATTATTTACACTGTTTTGCTGATTTTTTCTTCTCAAAATAATTCCTAATTTTGCATTATATTATGTCCAAACATGTAAAATAACGTAGTATTTAATTAACATTTTACCAAATTACCTTGAAATAAACAGTAATAAGACTGCAATTCAAATAAGTTTATGAGAACAAGCTTGACGAATAACTATGCAAATTAGAGAGCTCTGTGTGATGTCATACTACTATTTATAGATGCAATATTTTTTTTGCTGGCTAAACAATCATGTTCCGAAAACAGGCTCAATCGTCCATTTCTACTTCCTGCTTTACTGTTAATGAAATATTACTTTGAATTTGTGTACAGCTGTATATACTCAAACACTCATTTCTTATGGATAATTTTCAATTTCAGATGGGTTTGTGGCCATAGGAAGCAGCGACCCATTGGCACAAGGACCGCCACTTTTCAAACAGCAACCGGAACCCAACTATTACGTGATGAAGAACAAGCCCGTGATCATAATGTGCAAAGCTACTCCCGCGATACAGATAACATTCAAATGTGCCGGTGAGCCCGTGCCGCCCCGGATCCAGACCAACCTGAAGCTGGTGGACCAGGTGACCGGGATAAAGACGCTGCAGTCCAGCATCAAGGTCACGTGGGAGGAAGTGGACGAGTATTACGGCGACGACGGGTACCAGTGTGTGTGCTACGCGTGGAATACCGTACCGGGATCCAGCAAACCCAAGTTCGTGGAGAGCGCCCGCGGCCTGGTCGAAGTCGCATGTAAGTCTCTTTTCTTATATTTATCAACACACGTCTTCACATATCTATAATATTACTGCCCACAATATTTCATCCCCTTGGTGCCGAGATTACGAAACTTTTCTGAGTACGTGTTGTGCGCAACTCACGTACTATGCTCAAAAACATAACATTTTATGAACAAAATTCTCAGTTGAGTATGAAATCTCGGAACCTGGCCCCGAGATTACGAAACCTTTCTGAGTATGTTTTCGTGCTCAACTCACGTACTATGCTCAAAAACATGACATTTTATGAACTAAATTCTGAGGAGTATGAAATCGTACTCAGAAAAGTTTTGTAACCTCGGAGCATGGTCTTGTCCACTGGGTTGTACATAAGCTGGCCATCACTTTTAAACCATCTCTCGGAACTAGTCCTTTTGTTCTTTTGAGGTTTTTTGCCTTAGACCATATAAACATGTTCAGGATTAGTTGGTCCTAGTTTCATCTGTCTTGAGGAAATCTGCATCATGTGCAGCACTGACTGTTGCAGTAACCCTGCAGACATTGGCTGGTACTGAGGAACCAAGCATCATGATATCTCTCATCATATATGATATATTTCCCACACTTCTCCTATGCATAATAAGTTAAAACAAGCTAAAACCAATTTCCTTACGTAAAAGTTGTCAGTAGTTTTCCCAACAACATTTCACAAATTCATTAATTCTGTTATTGATGAGAATCTACAGGAAGCGTATTTTAAAGAAACAGACCAGTAAAACGAGTAATATATTTTGGGAAATGGAATTACTCTTGCATAAAAAGATGACTGTACTGTACAGAGTGGAGTTATTGCGCGAGCTGAAATATATGATGTACATGCTGGGCGGGTGATGACAGATGTGGAAAAGAATGTGGTTGGAGATGGCTGCGGTACTTATGCTAATTAGTTGCTAATTCAGCTTATTTCTGAGATTACTGTATGTGTCATTTTTTGTGCGTGTTTTACCATAATTTATATGCTAGGTTGAATAAAATAAATAGCACAACAATTGGGTGTACAAATCACCTGTCTGAATTGCACGCAAATAACGTTAATAAACTACCGGTATACATATTTCACTCTCCTCAACTTTGCACGAGCATATGTCAGTCAAGAATTTTTAGATAATATCAGCGTCACATAAATTTCCTGATTTACAGTATATATTTCTTGTTCATATCTTGGCACAAAAATATTTAAACTTTTTGTTATCTTCTGAAAAGACTTTTCCCAAAATAATACAATATTACAGTAAATATCTATGATATGATAACTTTGCTAAATTATGAATACACATACTGTAAGTTTGTTAAAAGTGCAGCAACTTAATTACCGTAGGTAATTAAGATAAGTATTTTTTTATTCCTATAATTACATGTTTATGGCAATGTACTGGGCAGTAGTTCATCCTTCATCTTTGATCATACTTGTGCACATTATACGTGATAGTAACTCAGCCAGTACAGGCTCAGCCTGGACTAAGTCTGTCAGGTAGTCATGGTATGCTGGAACTCAGGAATCCATCCCTCATCTAGCTGCACAGTTTGTGGGAAACATTCAACTGAAGGCACTAGCTGCACATTATATCAGGGAAAATCCAACTGAAGGCACTAGATACATAATTCTTGGGAAACGTTTAACTGAAGGCACTAGCTGCACATTATATCAGGGAAAATCCAACTGAAGGCACTAGATGCATAATTTGTAGGAAGCATTCAACTGAAGGCACTAGCTGCACATTATATCAAGGAAAATCCAATTGAAGACACTAGATGCATAATTTGTAGGAAATATTCAATTGAAGACACTAGCAGTAGCAGTTTGTGGGAAACATTCAATTGAAGGCACTAGCTGCCTAATTTGTGGGAAATATTCAATTTCACTAGCTGGTGAAGTTTGTGGGAAACATGGACATGTTCAACTGAAGGCACTAGCTGCAGGGTGTGTGGGAAACATTCAACATATAAAAAGCACTAGCTGTAACAGTTTGACAGTTCCCCCCCCCCCCTCCCACCTCCCCCCTCCTACGAGGGAAGTGCATTTAGATAGCAAGTTATGATATGTCATTCAATCCTGTCTAAGTTGTGACGGCTAAAGATGAATAACATGATACAACTGATATGGTTTGCTGTTTTGAACTTGAAATTGTGAGAAATTGTTTATTAATATCATTAGAGACTGTGTATTTCATTTTTTTTAAGGAAAAGCTATCGTGTCTGGGTTTTTTTAATGGATTACATGTATGGGAAAATTGCAATGGCAATGTATACATTTGGGGTTAAAAGTATTGATTCATGAAAGGAAATCTATCCTTGGAAGAATGATGCACTGGCGATGATGGTGATAAGCAAAGCTGTTGGTCAGTTTAAATATTCCCTTTACATGAGCTACAAGGCATTCCTACAACTTAGACCTGTCAACATGAACCTAGAAACATCAGCAGTACTAGCAGTCAGCATATCACCAAACATATTTTTGTTAAGCAAACCTGTAAGCAGGCCCCCTTGTTTCACACTAGGCCTTTTATCTATTGTAATTTAACAATGGGCTATAATAATATAGAGAATTTAGTGCATGAAATTATGAATTTGTACAGCGGTTTTGCCATGGATTTTCGACTTCTTCAAAAATTACTGAATCATCTGAATGAACCTTATTGTAGATATATGAATAGACATGTCGAGCTACATGACCTGTAGTTTTTTACTCAAACCGTCAACCTGCTTCTTATATGAAGAAACCCACCAAATATACATTCCTCATTCTAACAATTTTGGCAAGCTTTAAATCCTTTTGGATGCTAGCACCATAACACCCACCAAGTAAGCAAGACTGCCAGATGTGATCCGGAGCTGAAAGAATCCTGCCATTGGCGCTCAGTGCCACAGAGTAATCATAAGAATCAGACGACAGCACCATTTTGCCGCGGTCCGTTGAAGCTCGTCGGGATTGTTCTTCTGCAACAGCAGACTCTGGGTACAGTTGTCAAGCAGAATGTCCCCGGAATGCCCCAACCTGATGGATGTTGACAGCTGCAGCAGTTTAGACATGTCGAGATACCTGGCCACCATATGTGCCACTTCACAGAAAGTCATTCTCTGAGGAAAGTTATGGAAGGAAATAAATTACCGTAGGTTCTTGCAGATGATGCACACATACTTACAGCAGATAGGTTGTAAGCATTGAACAATTTTGAAATGGTTGGATGTTGGGGGTTTTAATGGTTGGATGTTGGGTTTTTTAATAATAATAATAATAATAATAATAATAATAATAATAATAGTAACAATAATAATAATAATAATGCGTATTTATATCATGCTAGACAAAGTGCTACATTATTATTATGTGAATATTAAAACATAATATCATATGAAAATATTGAAAACCAGTGGGACATGCGGGAAATGTAGCTGGTTACCCAATATACTCGGAGGTTGCATCCCATACTGTCGGAGGTTGCATCCCATACTGTCGAATCCCATATTATTGAAGTCGTAAATAAATCACTAATCTCCTTCATGGTACAATCAATTAAGACGGTTCTATCCCATCTTGTCGAAGTCGTAAATAAATCACTAATCCCCTTCACAGTACCCAGTACCCTCAATTAAGACAATGAACTAGGCCACAAAAGAATAACAAAACAAGTTGGTTATGCTTATGTACTTTTGTTTTTAATAATTTAAGCACTCTAAAGTTCGAGTTTACTTTCATTTAGCCAAGTTAAAAGAATAACATATCACACAAAAGACATGGAATGCATTTGATTTTTTTTTATATCCAGAAAAGATTGGATTAATCGGCAAAACAAAACAATGTATAACAAAAGAGGATCAAGCAATTTTCAAAAAATATCAGAGAAGGTTTGATTAATAAATTATTACAACTAATCTGAGATAATACATTCACCGCATTGGATTTGCATGTAAAGCAAAGGAGGATTAACCCATTCAGCAGCAAGGTAGGGTCAGGATGTTATCTCTGTATTAATTTCGACAGGATGCGATTCAACAGGATGGGACGACACCATTAAGACAATGGACTAGACCACAAAAGAATACGAAAACTAGTTCAATATGCTTATGTACCGGTACATTGTATTTAATATTTAAAGGATTATATTCAGAGACTCTATGTTCAGCCGAGGTACACTTTGTTAAAAGTTCGAGTTGACTTTCAGTTAGCCTACCGGTAGATAAAAAAAGTCAGAGAAATTTTCAAATAATAATAGATCACACAAGACACAGGATGTATTTTTATTTTTTTTATAAGACAGAATATTGGATTAATATTGAGTGATTGAATTAATGCTTTACGTCGCAGCGGGAATGTTTCACCCATAGGTGAAGACTAATATGTTAATTTACAATACAATTAATAATAAGACATTCAAGAAAATAAAACAAGCATGAAAAGCCATGCCAAAATTCCAATGATAAAATATAGAACATAGAAATATAGGCGATAATATTAAGATAGTGTATAATTAAAACCTTTCATACATAGATGAATCTCCTTTAAAAAGGATAATATAAGGTGTACCGGAACCTGGGTAAATAAAGGTTTAAGATTAGGCAAAGAATAGAACTCGACACGCCGAGTTGAAAAGTCCACACAGTTAAGCAAGATATGCCTGACCGTGAGGTCTTCATCACACCCAACGCACTGAGGTCTATCCTCGCCTTTTAAAATATATGAATTACGTATATAAAGGCCTATGCAGCATCGTTGCAGGACGGTTTCGTAGCTACGACAATATACACCCGACAAGGGCGTGAAACCAATTACGGGCTGAAAATGATACAACTTATTACAGACTTCCATACCCCATTTCGCTTGAATGGATTAATAAACAAAACAAATAATCTGAGATGCTTTTCACCACATTGGATTTGCAAGTAAAACAAAGGAGGATTATCCCATTCAGCAGCGAGAT
Organism: Lepetodrilus elevatus; assembly: GCA_034780755.1. Lineage (NCBI taxonomy): Eukaryota > Metazoa > Mollusca > Gastropoda > Lepetellida > Lepetodrilidae > Lepetodrilus > Lepetodrilus elevatus. The sequence continues at coordinate 7,980 of JAVCKZ010082669.1, forward strand.
AGTAACATGATGTTAGCTCTATATTAATTTAGACAAAATTGGATTCGACAAAATGGGAATCGACAGGATTGGACGACACCTACTCAGATAGGCTTTCAGGTAAAAATACGTTTGACCATGAAATATGTAAGCAAACCCGTGATTGTATGCCTTTAACACGTTTACAATTTTTATAATGTTGCTATACGATATTAAAATACATAAGAAGTGGTTTCCGTGTCTCATATAGAAGCTGTAATATATATCCCTTCCGTCGTCGGCTATAGCGGTGTATAAAGTCAATGAAAAGTACACCGACGCACCTGGTTTTGGCAAGTATCAGCCCTCCAGTTTTTTCATTACTCTACAACATTAATGCTGTCTGTCCTGAGTCTGTCGGTGCTGAAATGTACAGATTTAGGAAGATTGCTCAACACTGGAACATATCGACCATTAAAAAAACATTTTCCCCTTTTCTTTTTCATTTTGTAGCAGTTCGAAACTATTTCATCAAACAGTTGACTCACGTGTTTGGCAGATCTTTTTAATAATACATTTACTGTTCAATATAAGTACAGTAGACCTCGCATATACTGGCCTCGGATAAATCGAAAACTCGTCTTTAACGGACTGAATCTGAAGTCCTGGTCCCGTCTAACGCTAATTATGGTATATGCGTATATTGGATCGCATATAATGGACAAAAATACCCGGTCCCAATGAGTACATTGTATGTGAGGTCTACTGTACATAGATATTGTTACAGGAGTCAATGTATCGTATTGATTTTACAACACAAGTGCGTGCAGAATTTATATGTCCAGAACCATCATCAAACATTAAGATGTTTGTGTTATGGAAGCGAACGTACAAAAGCAATAAATGTCACATTAAAGAAAATGCATGTGAAATTAAGGATTGCATGTTTTTCATGTATTGTTAGCACTGTTCATTGTCTCGTAAAGCCAATACAAAGAGTTCCCCCGCTAGCTTGCTCCAGACGGCAGAATTGCATTGCTAACACTGACCCCTTAGCCGAGTGAACGAGCTTTTGATATGCATGAAGCTGACTTATTATGCCACATCATAACTTTATGTTTAGGCTGAGCAGGTGGCACATGACTTAATATACTTTAAAAATAAAATCAATATGTTTTAAACAGTATTCGTATGAAATGAATGGCTTAATACCATAATAAACTATCGGTATAGTAGAATGCTATGAATGACTTGGAAGTAATTTGAGATTCAGTTCATTTAGGTGAAAATGAAGTGTTGAAAATGAACCGATCGAAATCACTAAAGTATTCGACAGCATGTGGACGATATCACAGGCCAATTCTACCTTAAAATGAATTTTTCTATCAGTTGATAATAATAATATATACTCATCCAAGCATGCAGTGTCACCTAGTGGCAGCAAAAATGTGGTTCTTTAAGAATGCGGGTCATTGCGATGATAGTAATCTTGCATGATGACAAACAACAATGGCACGGGGTACATATGGTAATTTTGTTTTTATAATGCAAAGTGATTAATATATAGTATACAATCACCTATTTTATCATGCAGTAGTTGATTAATAAACTAATTAATATTCATTCATTGATCTGTTAAGTTAAACTCGTTTGGGGATTCATTACTTGATGAAGGATCCCACATCTCATGTAAATTTGATGTCTGTGGACTATCGCCTCTTGTTTGATCTGTTTGTATGCTATTACAGTTACATTCAGGACTGGGGAATTATTCATTAAGGTGACCAATGCTTGTCACTAGTCTCTTTTATAAAAAAAAACTATTTCTTCATTTAGTACTTACAATATTTTATCAAATAAACTGCAGATAATTATTTGCCATTATTTGCTATCAGTCTAAATCGTGAGATACACGAATGACAACATCATGAATACTGTTTCATGACTTACGCCAATATGTGCGGCAGTTGAATTTCAATATCCTTTGAGAGTTGGAGCCAATATTGAACAAGTGTTCCGAATCTTCACGGATCTGTCGACGCCTCAATCCAATCCCTCCCAAGAGTAGGCGACTGTCGACACTCGTCTGTTGACTGCGGCACTCGGAGACTCTCCACATCAACGATTGTCTGCTTAATCAGCTCAGTTTTCCTAACTCTATTTGCCGATTTAACTTTGCCCAAGTACCACGGCAGATTTCTATAGATTCCGATCGAAGGCCCTGTCAGAATCAAAGGGCGAGTAATCGGATGTTTATGTAAGTATAAGAGGTAAATGAAGGGCAAGAAGAGGGGGCGGATCACGGATTACTGGCAGATCGATGGGCCCGACGAGTTGTTATGCAGGTAGTCGAGTTCTTCTCAATAACCAATTTCCTCAATACTCTTCTGCCTAATTTGATTACCGCGGAGCCCCGAGGCTCATGAGAACTGTCAAGCTACTGCAGCAACACTCTAAGTAAACTTGATATGTTGGTGCTTGAACTGGGAAATGGTAAACCAAATTATATTGTGTGGTGCATTTGATTTCCATGATTACAGCCTTGGAATGGAATTAGACTTGCAAGGCCAGAGAAGATAATAGATTTGCTGCAGAGGGACCAGGGGTAACATTATAGGGTTTGGGGGGTTCAGGGTCTGATTACAGATTGGTGTTGTATTCACTTCTATTCCCAGGCCACTGGACATCTATTCTAGGTCATTACACCTCTTTACACCCAAGCTGGGGGCAGCGGGATACTCCTATTGCATGGCATGGCGTGATCACCAGAGGACTACCAGAGGACCTGACAACAGACACATGGAAAGAGAGGGTCTAGAAGGGTTTGGGTTTGGCAGGATTTGGAAGGGTTTGGTAGGGTTGGAAGGATATGGAAGGGTTTGGAAGGGTTGGAAATGTTTGGAAGGGTTTGGCAGTGTCTGGAAGGGTCTGGAGGGTTTGGAAGGGTTTGAAAGGGTCGTGTGTTTGGAAGGGTTTGAAAGGGTCATGAGTCGTTCCATATGCTCTGCGTCTGTGTTGGATAAGGATATACCGTAGCCATGCTCTGTGTCAGAAATGGATACAGAGACAGGGTCCTCAGTGCCATCTGGCTGTCTGATAGAGATATTTATAGACTGGATGTTTCCATGCCATCTGGCGGTCTGATTCTGGTGGATACTTTTCATTAAGCATGCTGACCATCATTGGGTATGCTATGGGAACCTGAGAGTTGGAATATGAATCCGTCTGCTCCTTCATTGGCTCGGCTCATCATCCTAGCTTATTCAATGGCCAGTTCATTCACTTACTGGTCCTTCATTCAATTAATTGTTCATCCATCCTCAGTGACTTCGTCTATCCTTTTCATTGAAGTAAATTGTCTGAATATAATCTATCACTTATTCCAACAATCTATCCATTGATTCTTACAAGTATTTATCCTGCTATCATTACATGCACTACACCTCCAATTCTCCATCCACCCACCCCATCCTAATACACTCCTCCCTACCACCCCACACTATCCACCCACCCAATTCCAAACCACTTCTACCCACTCCTAACTACTCATATGCAACTTTCCTATGCATTCTGCTCCTATCCATCCTTCCTCATGCCACTCATACCCACACCACTGCACCCCACTCCCTGCATCCACTCCACCCTTCCCCCAACCCACCTTGCCCCACCCTTGCACCCACCCTTGCATCCACCATACCCCCCACCTCCTTTGCTTTCCTTCCCCCCATGTCCCGACACGCCCTCACACTTCTGTGTCATTATTCTGTTAATCATCCATTGTTATCACCTTCATGCTCCAATAGGCCCGGAGCCGGCCACCATTAATTGATTACCTTCACCTATCCGTTGAAGGGCGCATTTCCCCCATGGAGGCGAGCTTTACGACTGCATGTATCTGCCAATGGCCTTCTTTACATCTGTTTCATCAGGAACGTCATGAAGCAAGTCCATATTTATCGATAATTTTTACACAAATTACACATCGGGGATCATCGGAGAAGCTCATTACTCCTCAGATGATGTACTTTAAATACAAGCGCTGGCACACAGAGATGGCACACATTAGAGATGGCACACATTAGAGATGGCACACATTAGTCACAGATATGGAGTATACAACTGACACTTGCAGAGGTTGGAGACACTTTGATGACTCAGAAGTAACAGTCACCAAGTAGCTAAAGGAGCCAATCTTCACATTATGTACACTCGTAGTGAATAATGCAGGCGTTGTCCTCGGAAGTTCCTTGCAAGGCTTGTAATAACAAATTTGAAGAGCATTATCTGTGCGTGTCCGTATTTTCTCTCACACATATCGGATTCTAACTGGCAAATGTCCATTGAAATCCCAAAGTTGATATTTTTTAATTTGATGCATCACATTGGATAGGTGCAGAACTAAAAGTTGTTTATTTTGGAATGCACTGATTTTTTCCCCGACATTATTTATTACTGTAAACAACTGTAATTGTAAAGCTATTTATGTAGAGCTACATAGCTTCTAAGGCCATTTATTTTTTATTAGTTGGTTTACGAAACCGCCGCTATTGAAAACGCCCAAATCCAAATAAAAATA
>JAVCKZ010082680.1:0-12512 GCA_034780755.1 Lepetodrilus elevatus
TTTACAGTTTTTACGAATGCGGTTATTTCAGTACTAATTATATCTAGGGGCGCTTAACTTTTTTCCAACTGTATATAATGATAATGTGGTCATATACAATCTATGAACACTGATTTTAGGTGGAAATTGCGTTGAACATAGGACCAATTTATTACATATAATATAGCCTAAAAAAAACCACTAACAAAACTTATAGGACCGTTGTTAGGACTGCAACAAATCGGGTGTTACATTCTCCACGCGTATTCCTAGCCTAATTTTAACACACTATGAAACACTGGAACGCACTATTGGGCAATTTGAGACACACACGGCCTACTAAAAACTGTTTTTGTTTAGATCTATAGTATAGGCCATAGCCTACACTGTATTGTAAAGAGAGCATTTGAATAGCCTAAAGTCATGGATTTCTAAACATTTTCATTTTATAGCTCTTTCCAGTTCGTTCTTTTTCTTTTCTCCATGATACTAGCCTACTTCACTTGAAATTACCGAATGGTGCAGTGGTATAACATTACGATGTTGCATGGTATATAACATCAGCTAACGAATCTAAAGTTGTCGCACTTTAATTTACAAATAGATTTTTATAAAACACTCATTTTACAGAGCTACTCAATTTGCAATCGGAACCTACACCTTCGACCTTCGGCAAGTGCGCGATACGGAAAATGCCGAACGGTTTCCGAAGATGTGCATGTCAAAAATGGCAGATTCTTCATTTCTCGTTTTATTTTGAGCAATAACTGACGATTTGTCTCATCCAGCAAGGTAATATGTAACAGATATTGCATGCATTCAGATATTCTAACGTATGCTAATGGTGATTACAATATATGCGTGTTATGGAGGTACTTTTCGCGTTTGTGCATAAGCAGCTGATAAGATGAATCTGTCTTTGTTAGCTTTTTATTATCTCCCCTTATCATTATTTAAACATTTGAGCATAACTCTAAATGAGTAATACTGTATTATTCACAAAAGTGTGAATATTGATAATTGAACGTTAAAATAATTTGGCATAGTCAAGTTTGACCACAGCCTGTAGGCCTACATAGCACAGGATTAGTCACTAAAGCATATGAATAACATTTGATGTCATGTAATACTAATAAGTACAGGAATGCAACCAATGCTAACTTCTACTAAGTTCTAGGATAATGAAATGGACAAGTGTGGTGTAAGCAAAGAATAATAATTAAGCTAATGAAACTAAGTTTGCTGTTGGCAACAACTCAACCAATCTAATGTAGATCAGATATTGTTTTGCGCCTTAAACATTTGGACATTCTTGGTTAAACTACTGAAAGTAGTGAGTGTCCAAATATCTGAGCCTTGGTTTTGTGTCTGATTTTCGCGAGATTGCAAGAGCAACTCAATTGTCAATCAACTCAACTGTGACATCAAGAGTTTGTAAAGCAATCAGTCTACACTATTTGCTTGCATGAAATTACTATATTAATAACAGTTGAGTGAGGTATGCTCCTTGTGTAGTAAGACATTTCTAACAGTCAGAAATAGCTAAGAACATATCTTATTCCCATAAGTTATACGTGTGGACGCAAGGTAAACCTGCTTATACTCCAATCTACATCCATAATACATTGATCTGTGGATATCCCCAACCTTACCTCTTAGTTAGACAAGACCACATTATACTAGTACTAGTACTAGTAGCTTTGCAAATCATTCACATGTCCATTCACGATTAGTTAATGTTTTTATTATTAATCTCAACCTAGTAATAATTAGTAATAGTATAATAAATATTGTGTACATGGTCTATGTCATTGTATCTTTCTGAAAGTTGATAAATAAACTGTCTTCCTTACTTCAATACTTGTCAACTTCTCTTATTGTAATACTATTTATTACTATTTCCACTATTTTATATATGTTTTTCTTTAAGATCTCTTTACAAACAGTGGAAACACCATGTACACCATGTACTTGTGAGAAGCATGTTGTAGATGCAATTGTGATTTATTTCTTATTAATTGTCTTTTTTACAAGGACATTTAAAAAAGTATGTGATTGATTGAATTACGGTAATCAATATTGTGTTTATTAACTCAGGGATAGAAGTTCCCACTCGCCCGGCGGCCCGATCCATTTATCCTAATGTTAAAGGTATCCTATGGGCGAGTAAAAATTTCATGTTTTGTTATTTATATAATTATTCGGGCGAGTATGTTTTAAAGTTAAGTTCTAACTTCCAACCCTGTTAACTTGAAAGTCAAAGTCAAAGAAGATCTCTCCTTTTCCCAAGACAAGTGACCACAGCTTTCTCTTCTCACAATAAGCTTCTAACTCTTAGTTATTTGTTGCCAGATCTTCTGAATTCCAATGGAAATGGAGGACCAATACTCGAGACAGTTCTTCACAATGTTTGTGGAAGGCTTGCAAAGTAGTTGCAAAAACTTCTTGAAATTCAACCGGTTTGTGGAGATCAGTGGCTACGTCAGTGTGGAGATAGACAACGTGAAGAAAGAGAGATACGTCCTCAGTGAGCTCCTACAGAGCAGTGGCAATGTGGTCAGCGAGAGCTTCTGTACTAAAGTCCTGACAATAGACGATTCAGAATGTAATCCACAGATACCATCTAATCAGAACACTTCTTTATATCAATATCCAAGACAGAGAAACCGGAGAAAACCTAGCCGAACATTTCCTAGTCAAAGACTTGAAAGAGCGTCAACCTGTACCTCTAAATCTGTGTTTCTCGGAACATATGGAGTCCCCGCTTCAGAGTCTATGATGCTGCCAGTTAGTCCAGCTTCTGAAACAGTTCCTGAACCTTCCTTGTCTAGTCCTGTCGACGTGGAGCAGTCCAATTCTGAATCATTCTGCGGACGGAAAAGATCTGCAAGTCAGTCTGTGTTTAACATCAGCCAGTTCAAGCTCCATAGACCAGGTTCCAGTTCTACTAGCTATTCTGAAGCCCCTGATAGCTATCCTGAAGCCCCTGATAGCTATTCTGAAGCCCCTGATAGCTATTCTGAAGCCCCTGATGAGGACAACATCATTAGTCTTCAACATGGAACTGGAACAAGTCCAAAGGAAATGCAGTCATCAATTCAAACTGAGAGCCTCCAGTTTCAAGATTCTGTCAGTAGCCAGGATCAAATGTCAGAGTTTGAGTCAAAATTCAAAATTGAACAGAATACAGACATGAAACCAATCGCAGAGCTTCAGGTGTCATTCCCCAGAACGGTTTCTCAGACAGACCATGATTCAGGACAACAGGCTTTTCAGATTGGAGCCAGACTTGAATGCCAAGATCGGTCTGGAACTGGTGGTGATGCCGATGACGAAGTCATTGATCTCGACATGTCTGACAGTGACGTTAGTGATCCAAGTCATTCATCATTTGAAAAGAACATCTCCAGAGATCTGAACCCTGTGATTGGTCTATCAACATTCGACTCCAGTCCAATGCAAACTCCACCAAACACCAATCCAGGATCATTCGGTGTGATGAAGTCTGTGGTGAAACGTTTCGTGACATACCACTTGGACAAGTCTGGTGAAAGTGTGGATATAATGAATACCTCCCCGGAGAAGCTCAATGCTTTACTGTTGGACTTCTACCAGGGCGCCAAGAAGGCCGACGGGACGGGACTCCAGGGGGGGTCCCTCAGGAACATCCAGGTGTATCTAGAACGCTACCTCAAGGAGGCGGGCTACCCGTACTCGCTTGTGAAAGATGACGAGTTCTTGACGTCCAGGGAATATGTTAGATCAAAATTCATTAGAATGAAAGGCCCTACAAAACATGTTCCTATTGACGAGGACGACATCAAGATCATGTTTGAGAAAAAGGTTCTTGGAGGACACAGCCCGGATGCTTTGTTCCATACACTGTGGTTCATGAATTGCCGATACTTTGCCCGGAAGAAGCCCGGTGAGCACTTCAACATGAAGTGGGGAGAAATATCGTTGAAAATGTCTGACGATGGGAAAGAATATCTCGAAAGGCCTATTTATGCATCCTTTTCATTGAAACTTTTTGCAAATCTAGAAGCCCCAAACAGGTGCTTTGTGAACTTGTACAAACAATATAGAGATGTGAGGCCCAGGCACACCTTGGACAGCGAGTTTCCATTCTATCTGAAGCAGATCAAGGTACCAAGTGAACATATTGAAGATCGATGGTTTCTAGATCACCCTATGCCTTGGTCTCCGTTCACGTCTGTCTGGAAGAAGATGGTCTTCTCAGCCGGTCTGCCACTCAATAAGAGAATCTTATAACTTAGACGGAAGCGTTGAATGAATCTGGTATACATGATGACGCTATGTTCACAGGTGCATGTCATTACTATATATACATGTATAATACCGTATTCATAAAAAGGGCTTAAGTCTGTTTTTGATGATCAATATATAGCAAAAACTGACTTAAGCCCTTTTATGAATACCGACCCTGACATATTCCCACCAACACCACTGTCAGTTACAGTAGTTAGCTAAATGAACAATAAATCATAATAATCACATTACTATTCCTTGTAAGTAGCCATTCTTGTTGTAGTCTAGTAGTAGTAGTAGTTTGACAGATGTACACCACTGTTACCTCTTGTCAGTTCAATATTGTATGAGTCACCAGTGTTTCAGATGGGCGTCGGTCATCAGACAATGCCCGATTATTTTCGCAAATGTCCGAATTTATTAGAGACCATGCCTGATTATTTTCACAAATGTCCGAGATTTTAAAAACCTGTTAGGATATTGTCTTGAACATTTTGTTGGCCATCTGAGTCACTGCAATGACATTATGATTGGGTTAGGGCCCTGTTCTACAGAACAGTCCTAACACTACGAGTCTTAACTCCGATATGTTAAAGGGCAAGACCATACTGATTTAGACCTATCCACTCAAATTGTAAATAAATGAGTGTTTTGCGTCAGTTTAGGTATGGACATTGAATATAAAATGGTAATAAAAATCTAAAAAGTATCTTTTCAAGTTTTAGATGAAAAACGGTCATTTAGTGTCGACCCCTGAACAAGCACCAAAACAAGCCATCCTTTATCGTACTTGTCGTCCGTGTACCACACGCTGGTCTTCCAGTTCACGATTATGTAAGGGGTACAGACAGGGTTACAATACACTACACTACTAGTACCACACTACTAGCTTAAATTTGACAATCTGCCCAGATATTTTTTGTGTAAATGGCTTCCGGAAGAAAATCGTCATTTAATATTTCGCACATGTTGATATATCATTTTCGACAATAGTCGCTCGGAGATTTCTAAAATAGAAAGGATATTTACTATAAAAAACCATGGTATAATGTTTTTGTATGCTAGTTATAGCATATTTCCAGCAAAATCTACTAGGTAACGGCCTGTTTGGTTCAATAAGTCTTTAGATCATTATAATCATGATATTAAACAAGATTTGTAAACAACATGATCTGTGTTTAATTATTGAATTTGTCCATACCCGTTATCATAGAATGAGATGATGCAAAAGACCATTTTATTTTCAGAACACAAACTGAAAGGTTTGTACATATTTCTTGATGACAAAACCTTTAACCCCACATTTCAGAGATATTGCACCAAAAGAAATTATAATTTTCTAGAAACTAATAAGGTTTGTAAATATTCAATATTTCTATTTCTTGATGACAAAACTATTTTAATCCCACATTTCAGAGTTATTGCACCAAAAGAAACTATAATCTTCTAGAAACTAACAATTTGATTGCTAATAAAATAATTTAATATTATAAATGAAATAATGATTGTCAATATACATTTTATTACTGGCTATACTATGCTATATGTGCTAATTTTAGCATTACAGATTTCCAAATATCCACACATTTTAACATATTAATTAGGTTAAGAGAACATAATTATAAGTTAAATATTGGAAAATAATGTTGGATAATTGGATAACATTTAAATTATCATTGCTATTTTATAATAAATCAGTTTGTTACAATGATGATGTCTAAATCTAAAATGATATGTTGTAATATATAATTAATAATGAAACAAAAATAAATAATTTTATAAATGAAAAGAAATTAGATTCAAAATCATCACCAAGCTACATCTACTCAGTGCATTATTTACTATGATAATAAATAAATACATCAGATTTATTTTGCTATCATTCCTAGCATATCGACAGTGAAGTTCAGAACCAAGGTTGATTAGATCTAATAATATAATAAATAATAATAATAAAATTATGCCGAGATGCACCATGTGACATTTCGTCAACAAATTTGTTTTGTTTACAACTTTGCTGTGTCATAGAGCAAAGTGCATTACGGTTGGAATATTCTTACTTAACTTTGTCTTGGCTTTAATTATGAATCCCAAACCATGACTTGGTAATCTTCTTGTCCCACAATGTTGCTGATATTGAAAATTAAAGTAAGAACAGCATTGGCCTTTATTTTTTGCGAGTGTGAACCGACTGACCGCGCCATTGAAAATAGTATTGGCGCAAATAACGTGACATCGCGATCGGATACCGTATGTTCCAGTCATATTATTGATGACATGAACAACTGACCTTCATCTACGTTCGTGACCGTGAATATTTTAAGGGGCGTGGCCTAATCAAACTGGAACCGTCTATTACTAAGTGCTGCAGGTACATATATATATATAGCTAACTTTTATTTAATTTATTTATTTATATTGTTTTAGGACCGGTAAAGGGCCTAAAAAGGATAAAGACGGCAAAGATGTGAAAGAGGAATGCCCTCCTGTAGGAACATACTCTTTGCCTCATCCTATCTGGTGAGTAAGACTGCAATTATTGTGCCAGAGAGAGAGAGAGAGGGAGGGAGAGGGGGGAGAGAGAGAGAATGTTAGTATATGTTTTGCCTCATCCCATTTGGTAAGACTGCAATTATTGGGCCAGAGAGAGAAAGAGGGAGAGCTAAAGAAATTTAGTATATGTTTTGCCTCATCCCATTTGGTGAGTAAGACTGCAATTATTGGATCAGAGAGAGATCGAGAGCTAAAGAAATTTAGTATATTTTTTTCCATTTTAAGGACTGATTCTCAGCTACACGATGTGAAAGTCACACACAAGCCAATTCAGGGCAAAGTCGACTGGGTAAGCATTTATTCAATACTAGGTGGTGTACTTTTGACTTGGCGACTGCATGGATTTGTCATTATCTACAATCTTAATCTCCAAATTAAGTCCCTATATATTGATTCATATCTCGAGGGTGTTGCCCTTTATCAGATTCTTCAAGGCATTTTCTATCGGCTGTAGTGCTGCATGGACTAATGAGTACACTGTAATATCCTGGTTGTCCAGCGTCAATGACTCGGAAACTGCTGGGCAGCCATTTTGTTTGCATGTTCTCCGATTGATAAGATCAATGACTGTTCGAGAATAATCGGTTCTAATTTAAAATACGTAATGATCCAGATATTTTAACAAATCTTTTGGAATTTTGGCCTTGCTAGTTCTGGAAAGCTTTACATTACCAGTATCGATGTGGCATTATAGAGAGAAGGGGAGACAATCCTGTTGAAAATAATCCATATTATTTGAAGGAAGAAATATAATTAGGCAATCTTTGGGTGACATAATTTAAGACATTTTACAGATTTGTTGGCATTGTTTTCAAAATTAATTACCGATCCCAAATTCACAGATCAACTCCCAAATAAAATCTATAATTTCCCAATTTTTTAAAGCATAATTGATTACTAGTATTGCGCTTTCTATGACTTTCCATTCTGAACATTCTGCAAAATGATCCTAGTTGCTGTTGTTATGGCATGTATTTAGTTATAAAACTGTATGTAATTATATTTCCTAAATGACCACTGGTAGGCCTAGCATAAAATGAGGTTTAGGACATCACTTCTCTTATTACAGTAAAAACATAATACATGCTAAGATTTAAGCCCAGATTATAATACGACCCTTTTGTGAAACACAGGTCAGATGTTTTGGTCCCAAAGGGCAGCATACAATTTTTATAAATGCCAATTAAGTCTTATACAAGAGCAATTAACTGTATCTATTTATTTCAAATATCGAGGTATGGAGTGCACAAAATGAGAGCCTTGCTAAATCAACACATGATATGTAGAATGTCAAATAGGGAAACTTTGTTTCAAACAGTAATAATGTCTACATATGGAACTATATTTTAATTTCTAGGCTGCATATTATTCAGTAGTGGCACTAAAGCAAGGATTTGACATCTTTTCTGGGTTTTCATTTGGCGAAAGAAATGAGAGGAAATGGTTGAAGTAAGTATTACATTTTTTTTTATGAACTGAGCATTTTTAGAATTAATTAGGATTTAATTACTAATAAATAGTATAATTGACCATATACAGGTTCCAATTGTTGATAACACTTAGCGCAGCTTATAGTTTTTGAACAATGAAGACCAGAACAACTATTGCTTTTGAGTGTTAATTCGTGCATGGTAGTTTCTAGTTTACAATTTCTTGTTGTTCTGGAATGATTGCATTTTGTTTTCTCAAAATTATTTTTTAAATATTGTTTTGAATGAGGTCTGCACATTTTTTAAGAGTACTTGGAGCCTGTAGATGTTTGGAATTTGTCCGATAAAATAATATAAAACTAACTAATAATCTTTTTAATGCCAAAAAAAATAGTCAACAGTGCAAAAGTTGATTATTATTGCATCCAAATATGATATTTTTTAAAAACAATATTTATTGGAAAATCTTCCGGAATGATCTTGCCACTTTAATGTTGTTGTTGTTTCTCGTTTCAGTCGTATCTGCTTCCTGGAGACCGTGGCTGGAGTACCTGGTATGGTGGCGGCCATGATGAGACACATGCAGTCTCTGAGGAGACTACAGAGGGACTTCGGCTGGATCCACACTCTACTTGGTGAGTCATCTCCCTTTGATGTGTTGTCTTCCTTGGATTTCACCCTTTGACGAGTTGTCCATTGTAATTTGTATTGATGCCAGTCAATCGGTAATCAATGGGCTACTTTATTTTAATATATGATAATTCCTCAGCCTTGAACTATGCAAGAATTTTCAGATATCTTCAAATTCCCAATATATAAGTGTAGTTTTGTATCTGTTGGTTTACCTTCTTTGAATGAGTATGGAACCACATACAACTTATATACATGAGACTATACAAAGATTATTCAACATTTCAGAGGAGGCCGAAAACGAGAGGATGCACTTGTTGACAGCTCTCCAGTTGAAAAAGCCATCAGTCCTCTTCAAGATATCAGTCATCGGTTCACAAGGTAATGTATGTTCTGATGATGATGATAATAATAATAATAATACATGTACTGTAATAATAATAATGTGTGTAATTATGTTGCATGATTGTATTGTTTAATGCTAAATATGAAGAGCTGAATTGAAAACAATATAAAAATATATATTTTGCAATTTGAGGAAATAAATAATAAAAAAAGCTGTTTTGTCTTGCATTAACCAGACTTAAAAGATACTCAAACTTTGTTTCAGGTGCGTTCGTGACACTGTTCGGAATCTCTTACTTGTTCAGTCCAAAATTCTGTCATCGGTTTGTCGGCTATCTTGAGGAAGAAGCGGTAAAAACCTACAGCAAATGTTTAGATGTAAGTACGTTGTGCCGAGATCTACAGAAATGTCGGTTTAGCTTTCAAATGGAATAGTCTGCAATTTTTTAAAGTGTGAATTTTGGGTTTCTGAAAGTATGGATTACTGGGTAATTGACATGTTGGAAGAGATATTCCTGGGTAATGTTAAAGTAGGAACAAATACTGGATAAATAAGATATTCTTTTAACTAATGCTTGATACGTTTCGCAATTTGATGATTTGTTAACAATATGGTTGACGTTCGTGAAATTGACAAATTGTTCTAAACAGATTTGATCTTTGTGATTTTGATAAAAATGCCGTTTTCCCATTCACTGCAGTTAATATGAATGTTCTTGTTTGTGCAGGATATCGACAACGGGCCAATGAAACACTGGCAAACACAGGAAGCTCCTGATGTCGCCATCCGATACTGGAACCTCAAGGTACGTCACTTTTAATGGATGGCATGTTGGACAGTTAGGGGCTGGTACGTCACTTTTAGGGGATGGCATGTTGGACAGTTAGGGGCTGGTACGTCACTTTTAGGGGATGGCATGTTGGACAGTTAGGGGCTGGTATGTCACTTTTAGGCGATGGCATGTTGGACAGTTAGGGGCTGGTATGTCACTTCGCGGATGATAGTCACTTTTCACGGGTGTTACGCTATTTTTTGCAGGTGGTTCGTCACTTTCGGTGGTTGTTTCAAATCGCGAAACACTTTCAGGGTGCTATATCACTTTTGGAGGTGACAAGTGGTAGATTACTTTTGGCTTACCATTTAATAGCAGGAGGAAAAACCTGCGAACGCTGGCCTGAGATTACCAAACATTTTTTAGTACAATTTCACGCTCAAATCAAAGTTTTTGTTCCTGAATCCCCATACAATATTGGAGATTGATCATGAAATCGTATTCAAAGTTTCGTAAGCTCAGAAGAACTATGCACCTGTTTGGATGGAAATTGAACGTGATTGCGATCTGATTCATTTGAAAGAGTGTCATTGTTCGTTCTAGTTACCGAACCCAATCCCTGGCATTGGCCAGTGTTCGTGGGGTGTGCCCTAGGTGTGGGAAGTCAAAATGACCCGACCACTAAAATTACGACTGAAATTGCACGTAACCGCCGTCTTGCATCATTCTTTGCACGCAACATTACATTTTATGGTTATTGACTCAAAAGAGAGGGTCAAATAGCAAGGTTTACGATAGATCTACAGTAATCAATCCAAGTCAAGTCACTTTGATTTCACTGATTATAGAATTATAATGGTTGGGTTCCTCGGCTAAGTGTTTTTCTATTGTAATAATATCCTAGATATTTTGGGCATAACTTTTTGAAATGTCTTGTCTGATGTGAACAGGAATATAAATGATAACGATATTGTGCGAATAATTATAAAAATACTATTCAAAAACAATTGGTCATGTGCCGATATTTTTATAGTGGGGTGTATTTCTTCTTTTGCAATTGATTTAGGTGTTTGAACTATTAGATGGTTTGAATTATTAGGAGAATTACTGTATATAGAAAATTACTGGTACATTAAAATATTAAAATATTACCCAAATATTTTCCAACACAAATGGAACTGATGTTTAAAAAAAGGTTCATTTTGTAGATTTTGAAGTATAAATGTAATTTTAAGTGTTTCTGGTTTTCAGAAAGAGGCCACTATGCGAGACGTTATTCTGGCTATCCGAGCAGATGAAGCTCACCATCGACTCGTCAACCATACTCTTGCGTCAATGAAACCCACACAGTTTAACCCTTACAAACCAGGAAAATAAGAAGCAATTCTGTACATACTGCACGAGGAAGGCAGACAGACTTGATTGGGTTAACGAGGAGGAGAATATAGTGACTGTGTGTAAGACTTTCAAGAGGACGTATGCGATGTGGATTTATAGGATATGATACATGAACAAGCTGAACTGTACTTCATAGTGGCAAAACTATGTCAGGATGGCTAGACATTACTGAACTTTCGGATTTTAACATGTCACTCGTCAGGTGTATTGGTGATATGTCTGAATTAGCGAAAACATGTATATTTTGTTATAATCCTAAATTGTGTGTCGTAGTCTTTCAGATAATGTCTGTGAATTATATGTGATAAAGGGGTTTTGTCATGATTGTTTATACACAACTGCAATTGTACATATTTCTCGTCTTTCAGAGATGTCTTTATGTGAATAGATGTGATAAGGGATTTTTCATGATCGTCAATGTTATGATCCGCAATTGTACATATAAATATTTGTGTGCTTTTAGCTTATCCAGATTGCCTTGTTGAAAACCAACACATATTGGAGAATAGAATCTCAAATCAATCTGAGTATCGTACATCTATTTTAAAACAAAATATTTTCGCTTGACCAGTCATGGACTAGGCCAAATCTTCATGGTCGTGACAACTCTGACCTCTGTGTGGGTCATCATCTGACCCAGACATTATGAAACATCTTGGGAGTTCAAGTTCATGCTCAACTCTCATTTTGGAAATGTGATTTCAATGCAAAATTTGAGTTGAGCATAAAACTTTACAAAAACAATTGTAACCTCTGAGCATGAACTCTGGCAGGATAAACCGATTTCGTAATAGTCAGTTATCTTATTACAATACGCGATCATGTGCACATTGTGGACTCAAGCTCTTCTTGTGTACCTGCAACTCATGAGTACCCAAAATTTAGAAACACGAAAGAAAGGCGTACAATTTTTTCTCTCATAATAAATCCACGTAAATTCCAACAAACATTTTTTAACTGGGAAAGAAAATGGACTTTTGCTCATGGCATTACACATCTTGAGCTGTTAATTCCAAAATTTGTGATTGACAAACATGATAAAGAAAGGGAAAATTGATCTTATTAGTTACATGTGTGTTTATCGGTGTGTACGGGATTTTACGAGCAGGTCGAGGGGTGTACAGGAACTTTCAGC
>JAVCKZ010082691.1:0-12512 GCA_034780755.1 Lepetodrilus elevatus
TTAGGTCAAATGAAATTAGAAAATGGAGTTTTTTTGTTTTCCATTCCATGAAGTATTTACCGAGATAATCTACGAAATAGGGGGGTCAATGCATTTCATGCCAAACTATAGATAAAGCTGAATATGTTGATATATCTGCGAGAGAATGAAGTTTGACATGAATGTGCTTGTATAGACACTATAGGATCAGCACAGACATGATTAACATGTAGGAATGTATACATTACCAGCTGTCACTGCACAGCCTTCACACTGGTGTACGCTTTCCTCCTTGTGTATGTGTTGTAGTTGTATGTGACACAGACCCCTGCCCCAGGAAGACTGAAACAGATTGATTTACAAAGAGGGAGCTCGGCATTAAGCTTGTGAAGACATGCACAGTGTGTGCACTGGGTCCGTTGCCCAGTAACTCAAGTCGGGGCATTGTTGCGCTTTGACTAATGGCAGGCTCGTAATTAGTGTGCCGTTGTCGTGGTGCTTGTATGTCAGGTGTGGGGTATACGGTTTTATCTTATCGACTATGTACCGTATCCTATGTCAATAACTTTCACATAAACAATACATTGTAAATATTCCAAGAAATTAATAATGCTTGTGCTAAGTTCAGCTGAAAGAAGGAAGACATTTGAATTAATTCTGTAGATCAATGATGAACTTTCTTATCCATTGTCATCGCTTATCCCTGGTTATCACTTAAAGGTGAAAGATTCCCGCTGTGACATTAACCTTCTCCCTGCTGAATAGAAGGTTCTTTAGGGCATCTCCATGCCTTCAGCATTGAGAGGATTAAACACCAAATCTCATTATTTAAGACATCTATATTTATTTCTACTAAATGTCTACTATTATTAATACTTTATATGCTGGATATCAGGCACACAGACATGGGGTGGGGGGTGGGGAAGTTATAAATGAACTATGAACATATATATTACTCTGTGATGTAGAAGTGCTACACGTTGCAATGTGGGTACTCATGGTTACTGTTCCTTGACCAGTGGTCAGCTATGTAGTAACGGAATTGCTCCAGAGTGACCTCCACAAGATCATCGTGTCGCCCCAGCCACTGACCGCAGACCACGTCAAGGTCTTTCTCTACCAAATACTCCGAGGTAAGTCCGCGTCTCGGTGGCGCTCAACTATTACGTTAATTTCACCCACTGACAGACTTAGTTCAATTTAGGATGTGTCGTTAATTCCTGCATAAGCTACTGTATACTGGTGCAGCTGTCAATCAACTGCTATTGTCAGAACATGCACATCTTCAATCCTGATATATCTGTTTTCACTTATTTTGAAAATCCATTTACCCTATTTTCCCATAGTAATGCTATATTCTTTGTCCGGTCTCAAATTCACTTGTGTTAATACATTTTTATTGGTTTTTCTTGTGCATAATTTCACCAATTATTTCCCCCCTGCAATCAGCAACATTTTCATCTGATTACAAATTCCATTTCCTGTCTGACCCTGCATGACCTCCAACTGAAAAAAATGAATGAATCGAGTAATTGCTTTGAGGAAAAAATAATTAAGTTAAAATTCAATAATTAATCTAATGTAATCACAAGGATATCAAGTGAACCCACGACTCGGTTCAACTAAAACCTGTCGTTGAACAAAGCGTAAATCAAAATCTAGCGCCCAATCAAATCACAGGGATGTCAAGTGACAACGTGATTCACTTCAACTACCACAGGCCCTCGAGCAAAGCTCAGATCAATTTTTCATGACTACAAGTAGGCTACTACTGATTTGTCCAGAGGGAATGTACTGCTTTCCTGTAGACTAACCCCAATGTAAATAATTGTCTGTTGTCCTAGGAACATGCAGACTAATATTAAGAGTTGGGATAGCTTCAGTGTTATAGTGGATTGTCACAGTATCATGCACTTGCATATCTCTAGAATCACTGTATATTTATTTTTCATGTGTTCAAATGGTTATCTGTGCACTGTATAGTATTACAGAAGTAAATGATGTTATCTATACAACTATTACAAGTTGTCAGTACAGAAGTATTAATTTGATGTTTCAAGTTTCAACTTATTTTACAATAATGTGTTCTTGTTGATACGGTTGACTTCTATTGAAATGGTTGATTGTTTCAGGTTTAAAGTACCTCCACTCTGCCAGGGTACTGCATCGGGACATCAAACCTGGAAATCTGCTTGTAAATAGTAACTGCTGCTTAAAGGTACATTTTTCTATTGAAGTCTAAAGTTGTACTTTATTCAACCAGACAGACATAGTCCTTATGTCAGAAAACATTGAAATCCTTGATTACTTGCCAGGAGCTGTGAATTTCATTATGAAATACAATCAGTCTATGACTTTTTACATTGTGTCCATATTTATGACTTTTACCCCATATTCAGATCTATAACTTCACCTTGTTAAGATCTACGATTTTCCCTGTGTTCAAATCTACGACTCTTTGCCATGTTCAGATCTGACTTTTCCCCTGTATTCACATATGTTACTTTTCCCTGTATTCAGATATGTTACTTTTTCCCTGTGTTCAGATCTGTGACTTTGGCCTGGCACGTATTGAGGAGCCAGAGGAGAGTATCCACATGACGCAGGAGGTTGTCACTCAGTACTACCGCCCGCCGGAGATCCTCATGGGCGCCAAGCACTACTCCTCTGCCGTCGACATCTGGTCCGTCGGCTGTATATTTGCCGAACTTCTCTCCAGGCGGATCCTCTTCCAGGCCCAGAGTCCTATCCAACAGGTGAGTTGGCAGGAGACACGGGGGGTCAGCGTGAGGGGAGGGAATAATGTTGCTGACGGAGGGATTTAGCAAGTCCGATAATGACACAGTATGGATAGCGGTACAGTGTCTTTTAGACTCGGAGCTTGATCAAACGGTTAAGGATAATGTTGCCGACGGCGGGATGTTAGTAACTCTAATAATGATGAGGTATGGATAGCAGTACAATGTCTAAAAGATATCGGAGCTGGATGGAACGGGCAAGGCAGGGAACCCGGGGGGTGGCGGGGGGTAAATATTTCCTGACTTCCTCTACATTGGCGACAGTAGTGTTGTCCTGACTTCCTCTACATTGGCGACAGTAGTGTTGTCCTGACTTCCTCTACATTGGCGACAGTAGTGTTGTTCATTCTGCTGATCTGCGACAGTATCTGGTTTATTGATCCAATCCTTGTGTAAACATCTTGGACTTGATTAATACTTGGTGCTGTGTTCTTTGAGCTGTTTTGTGTGGAGCTGTTTTGTGCGGAGCTGTTTTGTGCAGAGCTGTTCCTAGATTAATACTCCGGGGGATTCGGCTTGCTTTGTCTCCGTGAACACTCGTGATGACCAACACCAGCTACTCGTAAAAACTAAATCCCCCCGGGGATGTGACGACGCGACGCTCCTGAACATGTAGCAGACATCAGTGCTCGGCAGATTGGGCATGTTGCAGTGTTGTGCCTGATCTAACATTGCATGTGAACATCGAGATAGTTGTCAGAGATAGTTGTCAATGGGGAGATCAATGAGTCTGAGGAGATTACTACTCGCGATGAATATAAATCAATTAGTTTGTGGTATCCACGGCAACACAGGCCAAACAAGTCAAGGCTGGGAATGAGAGTGCGGACTGCAGAGACACTCACTTCCTGTCTCCGCATTGTCCCCGGGAGACGGGCAGATTTCATGTCGCGCTAATGCCACCATTTGTCCCCCGACACTCCGCAGAGTAATGGAGATCCCTTGTAGCCTCAGGACTGCCACTCCGTAAGGGAGACTCGGCCATGGCCATTAAGCTTGGGTATCACTTTTAGTGGTGTATGCTATGCAGTCTGCAGATGGGCTGAAATACAGTAAAACTAAATTAAATTATATTTTAATAATTCAAAAGGATACATATATATTTTAAAAATTAATTATTATTAAATCATAGTTTTGCAATCCAGTTGTGATTTATATCAGTACTTTGGAGACAGTATTTTAAAATGATATCTGAAAACTAAATGTAAATTAATTGTTTTATTCACAATTTTGTTTTACTAATTAGGATATTTAATTATTTATGTATTCCTTGTTGGCAAAATATCTGGTCTTTTTTTACTCCATCCATACTGTGTGCACAAAGAAAGTTATCAATTGTTTCCTTCAGACCTGGTTAACTGTGGTCTTATTATGTTAATAATGGAACACGCACAACATTAGTGTCGATGAACAGCGGCTGTCTTTATCTGGGCCAAGCACGGACAGATTGAGTTCATGTCCAGGCCACCGAGCGTTATTAATTCATACCCTCATCTTCAATATCGGCTGCTGCATTGTATTCTCCCTGGCCCTGCTTTGTGCTGGCGGCCATCTTTGTTCGGGTGGGTTTTGTTCACGGAAGAGATCAATCATGCATGACACTTTTCAAATGTGGAATGATAAACATTTGACCGATTGTAGTGGGGAATGGCAGCAAGATTGTTGTTGATGTTTAATTTTAAAAGAGCAGAGACAAAGGAATTATCTTTACTCCTACAGTTTTAGAAAATTGTCTTTTAATATTTAAATATTTTATTTCCTTTATAATAACTGAATTTTAAAAATAACGTTTTCTAAAATAGTAAAAACTAATTTTAAAAATAGATACTTACATGATATTAATTAGGTTTGCAGAAATGTGTGGGAGTTGCCATGCAGGCTAATTACATAATGTTATATTTTTAAAATATTTAAAAATTATTTGTTATTATTTTAAATTAATTCTCCGAACAGTCATCACTTGGTCTTCATCCCCCCTTCCCCCCTCCCATTTGATTTTAAATTTATGGTAACTAAATTATTTTTGTATAACTATTGATATTAAATTTTGATTGCAACTTTGTGCAATGTTCAAATCCAGGTTTACTGTCTATGAAGAAGAAGATATAGTTGTCAGATTTTGATCTTTAATCTTGATACAGCTAATTATTTCTCTCGGTCCCATTGACATCAATAATTTGGTCTAATGTTAATCATGTTATCATGATTGGGAGCCAATTTAGTCTACTGTGGCTGTCCCAGCGAAGTCCCACCGAAGTGACTACTGTAATTGTCCTAATAAAATCAAACCCTCTAATATTTCGAACATCTAGAATAATCACTTTTTTTTTTTTAATTCTTCTTTTTATTATTAATATTATTTACGAAATATGAAGGATTACAGATTATCTTTTCTGGAAAGGAACACTCAGTGCACACTGATTCATTGACTGCTGATAATAATGTGGCGCTTTCAGCATGGCTTAGGGGTGCGTTATAAGTAGCCATTATTATTATTGTTATTATTGCCATTATTGTTATTGTTATCGTCTTGTTTCCAGCTTGATCTCATCACGGACCTCCTGGGCACCCCCGGCCTGGAGGACATGAGGACGGCCTGTGAGGGAGCCAAGGCCCACATCCTACGCCAGCCCCACAAACAGCCGTCCTTGGCCGCGCTCTACACCCTGTCTGGCCAGGCCACGCACGAGGCCGTTCATCTACTCTGTAGGATGCTAGTCTTCGACCCAGTGAGTATCTTGATGCTGGCATCGGTGTATGTAGTCTCTGACCCAGTGAGTTCGTCGCAAATGGGTGAAAGATTCCCTCAGTGATGTTAAAACTCTGTACAATGCTGGCGTCTGTGCATGTCTGGGTCCTGGGTATTGGTTCTCCAAGCTCTCATATATATTGTGAGATCACAAACACTTGTGTAGTGATCTCTTGTACCTGATGATTGGTCCATTACAAATGTGATGTGGTCTTGTAGTGGATTTGAACTTCAAGAAACAAAAATATTTTAAAGTTCTAAAGAATGTTATGTCTATTTTTAACATTTCTAATTTGAAGTAAGCGACAATTGTTTACACCCTCCTCTGATTTCTCTTCAGCAAAAGCGTATAACAGCGAGTGACGCGCTGACACACCCATACCTGGACGAGGGGCGGCTACGCTACCACTCGTGTATGTGCAAATGCTGCTACAACACCTCCGGCGGCCGCCACTACACCGCCGACTTCGAGCCGCCGTGCCACCAGCCTTTCAGCTTCAACTTTGAGGACGAACTCACCTCCGTCGCCAAGGTCAAAGGTAAGAGTTTGTTTGTGTAGACGACAATAAAGATACTGGTGAGAATTAAATTACCCCATTTAGCTATGATGATGATGATAATGACTCGATGAATTATTGAAATATATAATGAATTAATTGATAATGAATGAATTGATATTGAATGAATGAGTCAATCGATTGATTAACAAATAATAGATAGATAGGTTGATAGGTGATATTTCTTGGGATTGCCTATCTAGGAACAATTGAATATAATAAACTATTCATAATTTCTTGTGTTTTCAGACAAGCTGCACACCTTTATATCTGAGCAACAGCAGCGGGCCAAGAGGGTACCGCTCTGTCTAAACCCAAATTCCATTTCATTCAAAAGTTTCCAAAGGTAAGAGTCAGTGTGATTTCGCAGAAAGATTACCAGCACCAGTATAATTAGAATTGTCGGTACCACCACCAATACCCGCTGCCATGTAAAGTAATAATTCAGTCAAAACCAAATATCAGTGACATTATTAGTATCTATCAGTACTACCAGTATCAGTACATGTATTATAATGTGTGCTTGTGTTCATCCGAATGTGGATATTAACAATGTGTTTGTTAAACCATGTTGAAAAGGGTATTTACCGTGTTAAACCATGTTGAAAAGCGTATTTACCATATGTCAAATGTTTCTGTTTCAGTGTCAAAGGTCGAAAGTCTCGAAGCCAATCTCATTCCCAGCAGAGTTCACATCTAGCCAGCAAGTCACGTGGACCCAACCTGCCATACGGCTGTTAGACAGACAGACAGACCGACAGAGGGACATCAAACTGAAGATGCTATTGAAGGAAGGACAAAGGTACAGATCAACAGACCGACAGAATCTGTGTTGGAACTGTTTACAAGACGTGTCTGAACACAATGGAGTATAGCTCAGTGCATGTGGAGACGAGAAGTTTGTAGAAATGTTTCGGGATATCAAGGATATCGAGAATATCGCAGGAAGATGTTACTTCCTGAGCAGACCGCTGCGTGGAAAGGCTGATACTGTAGATGTGTGTGTCTATGCTTCTACTAAAGCCTCCTTTCATTGGACTGGTATAGATGAAAGCTTGATGCCGATTGACTGGATAAAGTCTACATGCTGGTTGGTCAGATGAAAGCTTCGTGCTGATTGGTCCATACCTATCAAAAGAGTTCATAACCAGTGAAGTGATCTGCCGTGAGCAGTGTGAAGTTTGGTGTGAAGTCTTCACTTTGAATATCTGGGAATGTACACGCGACCTGCTTGACCTTACTTAGCATCATCATCAGACAAATCACGACACTTCATCTGGTGCTGCCCACAGATCAGGGGAGACAATCGCCTGCATCCACTATTACACTATTTTTGTACAGTGCATTTTCCATGAGTTGTGTGTGTTTCTGTGATGTATGTGCGTGAGTGAACGAGTGTTGTGACCCGACCAACGACACGCTGGGCCAGACCTGGACGGACACCCAGCTGGCCGCGCGCCTCAAGGACAGGGCGGGGCCCTAGGGATCTCATTTACACCTATTTATTTGCCGTTGCTACTTCCCCTCCGTGTGCATGACGTAGACATATTCCGGCTGGCAGTCACACGACTATCACATGACCTTTGTATAACTAATAGACAATTCATGTTCAGTATTGTTTGTATGTAGTATATTTCTTAATTTATCTTCCATGTTTTGTACGAGTCTACATTACACAGTGGCATGGACAGAGAGTGTATGATCTATGCATGTCAGACCCGCAAGCAACCAACGGACAATACAGATTGCTGTCAAAAATGCCAAAAATAGACAAAATATACATCTGCTTCCTTTCCGTGTGCATGGCCAGCCAATGAAATCCTCTGCTACCCTCAGGCAGCCAATCACGAGAGACATGCCTTATACAGCCACTGCCGAAATATTCTTAATGTTGTGATGTAATTATTCAACTCTCTGTACATACCGTTTTGACATTCATTAGGAAATCTTCAGAAAGTAGTTATTTTGAAATAGTCTGGTGAACTACGAGTGCAGTTGATCTTGTACTTTTGTACAATGGTGGTGGACTCACTGTCAACAGTGGTTCAAGCATAATACTACCTCCATGTTAGCTCTGCAATGGACATAATGTATCTCCTTGCCTAACACACTACACACAGGGAGATAACATATCTCCTTGCCTAACACACTACACACTGGGAGATAACATATCTCCTTGCCTAACACACTACACATATAGGGGGATAATGCCTTCTTGTCCAACACACTACACACAGGGAGATAACATACATCTTCTTGCCTAACACACTAAACACAAAGGGAGATAATAGGGCTGCTCGAAGGTTTTGAGAGTATGTCACATATCAGTGAGCAAACAAATAAAGCAACGTGGCTCACTTCTGTCCAGCTGAAATATGCTGGTCATCAGATGCATGCGCAATTCGGCTAGAAATTTGCTGGGTAGCTTGTAATTCAGGCAATCTAGCCGCTAGAAGTATCTTAAACAGGGCTAGGTTTGGCAAAATATACGCTACTAGTGTATATCCTTCCCCTACACACTACACACACAGGGAAATAACACTACCCAGATAGATATAATGTAGCTACTTGTCCAAGACTACACAAATAAGGTAACCTATCTCCTTGCCCAACACTGAAGGTAACCTATCTCCTTGCCCAACACCGAGAGAGATCATTTATTTAATTGCTGAATACACAGGGAGATAACATATCTCCTTGCCCTAAACACTACACATATCTCCTTGCCCTAGTAGCGCAGAGAGAGATAACATAATTATATCTCCTTGCCATACACATGCAGAGGGAGATAACAGATCTCCTTGCCATACACACGCAGGAGATAACAATTATCTCCTTGCCATACACACGCAGATGGAGATAACATCTCCTTGCCCTACACATGTAAAGGGAGATAACATAATTATATCCTTGCATACACACGCAGAGGGAGATAACATATCTCCTTGCCATACACACGCACACAAAGTACAAAGAGGAAGATAACATTATCTCCTTGCCCTACAAACTACACATTGCCCAAAACTACACTCTACACAAAGGGAGATAAATCCACTGTAAGCCAGTCCTCGCCACCACATGTCCAATAATCATTGTGTTTTTGTGTGGTCATCATGAGAATTTGCCATTCCATAGTATTAGTGTACATAGTATGTGTGTGGGAGAGAGAGGGCCTGGCTGTACAAAGTGATCCAAGGTACCAAGACTTAAGTAAAAAAAATTGTTGTAAAGAATTATTATTGTATAGTGAAATGTCCCAGCAAGCTAGTAGTCTTTTTCACTTGTTGGGAAAGCCAAGAAAATGTTTTACGACTGTCTTAAGCTAAGATAGCTTTGTACAGGGGGCCCATGGGTTAGTTCTCATTATATGTTTGTACGTGTTGGCTAGATTTCGCCTGGTTGTCTGAACTGCTTTTACAGTCTGTGTATAGCTGGTTGGTTGGTTGGTCTTCTGTACATATTTATGTATATTGAATTATTGCCATGGTAAATTGACAGCCCAGTCTTATAAGCTTAATCCTGACAAAAGAACAGCAATTATTTTGAGTGCATCGATGGCTCTTGCCTTGGAATATAACTTGTTTATTTGAATATACATTGTACATGCATACTTTAAGTCTAATTTCTATAAGTGGTTTTCCATTTCAGATAGATTGGTGGTTTTAGGTGCAATTATACATACACACTTCTACAATTAAGTAAATGTTGTTTATAAAAAAAAAATAAGAAGATTATTTTAAAGTAATGTAAAGTTTAATGTTAAAACACGTGCCTCAGATATATTTATGATGCTCTTCAGTATATACGGTAACCAAAGAAAAAGACAACTGGCTTGCTCCAGGTTATGACGAGTTACCATAGTAACCAGAATTGGTCAGTTAAGATTTGAAATGTGTACATAGATTCTCTGCATTTGCAGTGAAATGAACTTTTGTAAACACTCTTTCTGATTACGATTGTATTTTATACAAAATTTGTGGAAAATTGTCGCATCTGCTAGCCAGTGTTTGCGCTGGCAGAGACATTTTCAAAGTGGAGTTTTTAGTAACTTTGTTATAACTTTTTACTTTTATGTCGATGTGTTTGTCTTTCCGCGACTGCTTTGTAACCAATATATTGTGTATGGTTTACTGTTTATGCAAATAGAAAAAAATGAAAAGTTTACAAGTGTATTGGATGTACGTTGGTAGTGGAGTCCCAGTGTCTACATACATCGTTTGTTACAAGACAAATCCTATAGTTGATAGCATTTGTAGTCTGCTGTATGCACAACTACTGTAGTCTGGTATATCTGAACTCCTCAAGTAAACGTGTGTAATAATATTAATAGTAGGGAATATCTAGAGAAACATTTATTTAATTAGTGAACATGTTTTGCATGCTTTAGATAGCATCCACCCTCAACATCTAGTTGTCCGTTTGCGTCTGTCTACCTCGTAATTCTACTGAATGCAATCAAGACAAAGATACATCTCAACAGTGCTCAACATTTTGAAAAACCTTTCAAGAAGTGAAATGTCCCATTATTTAGTTCCTTGCTGCGAAGCTAAATTCTGGTAGTGGTACATTCGCTACGTGGAACCTACCAGGGTAAAATACCTGGGGTGCGTTCAATCAGCATGGGGCTGAGCTAAACTGGTTCCCTGTCCCATGTACGGTTCATACGACTTTAGACAGTGGCTAGTTTAGTAAGCCGCTTGTAAGACTCTCGCAAGCCTTTGTCACTTTGAACGCACCCCAGGACTTTGTCTGGCTTGCATTCTGGAAACAAGGGGAGACTACTCTGGTTTGACGATGGCTAGAAAAAAGTAGGTATCGGTTTGGGTTTGCACAATGATACAGACAGGGTCCCAAGTGGTGAATGTGTATAGAAGTTAATGTTATTTATCTGCAGGATATACAGCATAGCATGTAGGCCTCTGCCGTCACTTTAATCTACCTCCAGACAAGCTGTGTGTCACTGACCGTACTGAAGTGTGATACATTGTCTTGGCCTCGGTCCACAATGCTGAATACTGTTACCTCACACCCAACGACCCCCAAGCATATATTGAATTAAAAAGTAATAATGAACATTTTGGTATGAAGTAGGGTAATGAGACCGATATTTATGCTATTTTCCTAATAACAGTTTTTGGTTTGAAGAACTTTACAAATATATATTTTGCCATGAATTCAACTCTTAAAAATAGCCCCTATGTAAAAGTAAAAGCTAGCAAATTGCACAACTTTGTCAGAACAGTCATACAATTTTAGCTATCTATTACTATGGTAACTAATAGCATTTTAGTACAATTCTCTATTGTTAATTGAATCTAAAGGAATTGAATGTTTCTAGACCCCCTG
Organism: Lepetodrilus elevatus; assembly: GCA_034780755.1. NCBI lineage: Eukaryota > Metazoa > Mollusca > Gastropoda > Lepetellida > Lepetodrilidae > Lepetodrilus > Lepetodrilus elevatus. The sequence continues at coordinate 11,430 of JAVCKZ010082691.1, forward strand.
GCGAGGTATTTCCACCGATATTACTATAAACAGACCAGATCAGATTCACATATTTGCATGCACTATCTACTTGTGCTAAAGCTTTCTCTGTAGTATTTTATGATTGTGGGAGAAAATCTTGTTTTTCTGTTTCTTTGAATCTGTACAAACTAGCAAACCATGCATGTGCAATAATTATATCGATTAACATGTAATACCTGAAACGTAACTTTTAAGGGAGACAACTCCTGACGACTAGTCACGGCTGTAGTAAAGATTGTACGATCATGTGACATCACATGACTAAGACAACCAGTAGCAATGATGTCCTGTGAATGTATCGAATAAGTCTGACGGCAACGCGACAGAACAGTTGCCATGGCAACACGTAGCGCGTGTGGCAAGCCGTGGAGATATTTGGCGTGTTGCTGTACTGCACGCGTCCATGGAGACGTGAGCAACTAGTTCTCCAGCGTTGCCTGTGCTGTATGTTGTATCACCCCATCCAAAGCTCAAGTTCCTAGGTGAAACTCATTGTACACTATCTGGATTTGCAATAAAATATTCATAAACTATTGTCCGACTTGAATGTTTATTGAGAGAACCGACAGAATGCTGCTGCTTGTAGCTGATGAGAAGCAGGAAACCTGATTCAGTCTGAGTGTTGTAAACTCCCCGGGGAGTCGAGAGCAATTGATTTATGAGCATCGATTTGGTTTATTATTAGTTTGCCACGAAATGCATCGATACACCCATTTGGTAGATTATCTCGGTAAATCAAGCCTGGGTTTGTTTTATATTAACTGTAAAATTTAGATGTTTTAATATTTTGGTTATAAGAAATAGAATTTTAATTTTTGTTATTCCAAAAAATGTTTACCGAGATAATCACAACACTATAATTCTGCAAAACATTTCATACACTACTATTCTAATTGTTGGCTGAACAGATTTTAAAGGCATAATATCAGATAACTAATTAGCTACAACTGCAAAATAAAGTTTTCACCACTGTTTGGTAAACAAAATTCTTACCCATACGGGCAAGCATATCCCGGTTCGTAATATATTGTTATCACACATACGGTTAATAACGCTTTTCTG
>JAVCKZ010082702.1:2500-12512 GCA_034780755.1 Lepetodrilus elevatus
AATGCTGTGTTTCGTCATACGCGTACCCACCCATATATATTGTCATACGAAATATATACTGATGTCTATTGTCATACTATCTCTACATAATGTCTATTGACGTATACATGAACCCTTCTGAATCCTATTGCCAAATAAGATCTTTACTTATATCTTGTTGCCACATACGAAACCCTTCTGATGCGTACTGCCAAATAAAAAAGATACTAATGTAGAAGTTATATGATGTTGCCACACACTAACCCTAATACTGATCTAGTATTAGCCTTTTGATAACACAAATTAACCCAATAATGGATCAGCTTATTAACTCCAAGCAATTATGAATCTGGGTTCAACCAAAATGCTGTTTCCCTACATGAACTCTGATGTATACATGTATTGTCATATATGAACCCTGATGTATATTGCCATACATGAACCATGATGCCTAATGTCAAACATGAACCCTGATGTACATTGCCATACATGAACCATGATGCCTAATGTCAAACATGAACCATGATGTCTATTGCGACACATGAACCATGGTGTCTAATGTCAAACATGAACCATGATGTCTTTTGCGACTCATGAACCATGATGTCTATTGGCATACATGAACCATGATGTCTATTGGCATACATGAACCATGATGTCTATTGGCATACATGAACTCTACTGGTATTGTTGCAACATGACATGAAGCACATACTTTTGATGCCATGCCTCACACTAACCTTTCTGATATAGTTCACCCTACTTATATATTTTGCCTTAATATGAGGTCTTTTGATGCTTGGATTATCTGGACCTTGCAGTCAGTTCCTTCAATTAATTCATTGACTATAAGAACGGCTGAATACAAATTCACAATACTACTACACAATGTAACTGTTATTTAACACAAGACCATACTCTATGACATTTGCTTCAGACGCATTCCCTTACACTGGTGAAACTAATGTATCAGTATTCATTCATTAATTCCAACATTGAGCGTGTGATGAAAGAACATGGAAAATCACGAAATGTATAATTGCACTCGTGCCAACATCAACATGCTGTATAAAGTTACATTAACGCTAGATGGTAACTGTCAGAAAAGTCGAATGAACTAGCACAGTACACCAACACACATAACTATAGTTACAAAATAAGTGTCGTTTCTAATCTGTGATATATGTACCATTCCGCTTTTACAATGCAATTGCATTTATTTAATTCCTCTTAAACAAGAACACTAAAAACGTTAGTCAGCTATAGTCTAGCACCTCTCCCATGGAAGGGTACAACTCCGAGCTATGCTGACTATTTATTACCTGTACGAGTCTGTCACGTTGCCTATGCCAGATGCTAGTCTAGATGCATCCTCGGAACCCCGGCCATTATGAATACAGCCGCCGTAACATTTATTTGACAGAGGTTAAGTGTAGGCATAATGGCAGGGTTTCCGAGGATGGTCTAGATGATAAATATCGGATAACAACTAACTAGAGTTGATTTCGCATAAAAAGGTTTGAGGATAGGTTTCAGGAGCAATAGTATGTCATTGTATTTGAATGGTAGATGTTTTATTATGTTACACAGTCGTACATGTACTAAGTATACGTCTAATATTAAACTCACAAGACATTTAAATGCATTATTGTAGCGCTTTGAGCACGCTGTCAACATTGTGGAGTAATGCGCTTTACAAACAGCCACTATTATTATTATTATTATTATTATTAGTAGTAGTAGTAGTAGTGTATTAGTAGTAGTATTATTATAACAATGCATATTTTGTTCAATGAAACTTCACAATGCAAATATAGAGACCAAAATGCGTAAATATCAACCAAAATTTCAAATTGGTATCTAAACATTACCTAGAAAGTGTTTACCTCATTATTCGCACTAAACAGCTATGCTTACTATAGTATTTAAATCCCAAATCCTTCCTAACAGACTGGCATCATTTGATCAACACAAACATTACTGCGTTCAGAAGGCACATATTTACATTTAATAAATTCTATTCACGCAGTCTCGACTGGATATTAACTTCCATGGGAAATGACCAATGGTTTCGTGTAAGCATCGACGTAGGTTTGCGAAACCCGACGCTGTGCCAATATCCCGGGTGTCAGCCTTGAAGCTCCGCCTTCTGGATCCCCACTTATGGCATAATCACAGCGTCTGGCACCAGTAATAAGTAATCTTCAAATTGATTCCAAGAGCACATGGCGTAATGCCCATTTGACGAAATGGGTATATCAGCTCTCGCCAAATATTGAATCTCTCATTCTCTTCCTTAAGACCACCAGTTCAAATGAAAACTAATCGCTCAATTACAACAAGGAACTGAATACAGACGGACGCTTGACTTATTGAATTCGTTTGTCCGGTGATTTTAGCCGCTAATCTTCTCGGACAAAGGTCATATGCATAGAGAAACTTGTTCAGCCATTTCGGAAACCATTATGCTCGTATTTACATGTTTGCTACACACTGGTGGCAAATCTATTTAACAATGGCCTCGGTAAAAGCACAGGACATAGGACGCGGCCTTGGCTTACTCCTTGCTTCGTTTCCAAGTGATGATCTGTCGGTGTAGGTATGTCGGACAGGTGTGAACAAGGGGACAAGAAAAGGGGGGACGCTAGTATAATAAGATAGGGCGTGGCAGAAGCCGGGGAGGCCCAGAAAGGATTTCAATTTATAATATAAATATGGATATTTGTTTCGAGTGTTTTTGTACATGTCGATAACCATGCATGTATGCAGGAGAAAAAATATGAATTATTGAAAAAATAGATTAACAATATATTGACGTTCTGAAAATAAAATGGTTTATTGACGTTCTGAAAATAGTATGGTTTAATGTGGGTTTAATTTTGCTCAGTATTAGTAACAAGAAAATAAATGAGGATATTTTATTAATATATTCCAGATACCAGTTTAATAGACATATGCACGCGTCACTACTGTATAGACCGACCAAATCGTAAATGCGGTAGGACTATATTATATATTTCGACAAGAAGCAGGGAATCATTAGAGATTAATACATAAATTTAGATTAAAAAAACTTCCAACACAAAGTTCAAATTGAAGATACATTTAAATTATATAATACCATACTGGCCTCGGTAAAGAAAAAAAACAGAAAAAAACAATATACATAATTAGGTGTTCTAATAACTAAAAGCATATATAATTAATGATATATATTCAGATTAATCATGAAATCAAAAAAAGCTTTATATTGTCGACTTACAATAAAATAGTACCATTTTCTTTTACCGTTTATGCATGAAAACATCACATAAAAAGCGATATTCCAATAAGAAACGCAGATCGTTCAACACATGACGGTGTGTTCTCGCCTCCGCACACATATTGAATACAGTTCGCAGTTATTACATCAAATGTATCAAGTCGCATATCATTAAGTACCGACATAGCATGTTGTGTCTGATGTTATCTGTGACAGTTGTGACTACTAGCAGTGAACATATCAATAATAAAGAATTAACTGGGGTGAGTGGGGAGAGGGGGGAGAGTGGGGTGGGGGATATCGAGTAAAGTAGGCCTACACCCTCGCCTTCTGCATTAATTCCACATAAAGAGAAATTGTAGTCCCGCAGAAAGAAATACTATAGTTCCACAGAAAGAAAAATCGTAGGCCTTCAGAAGACATCACAGCCCCGCAGAAAGAGAAATACTAGTCCCGCAGAAAGAGAAATTATAGTCCAGCAGAAAAGGAAATTGTAGTCCAGCAGAAAGAGCAAGTATAGTACCGCAGAAAGAGATACCGTAGTCCCACAGACAGATAAATCGTAGATCTTCAGGAGACATCACAGTCCCGCAGAAAGAGAAATATTAGTCCGGCAGAAAGAGAAATGATAGTGCCGCAGAAAGAGAAAATATAGTCCCGCAGAAATAGATACCGTAGTCCCACAGAAAGAAAAATCGTAGGCCTTCAGAAGACATCACAGTCCCGCAGAAAGAGAAATAATAGTCCCGCAGAAAGAGAAATTATAGTCCAGCAGAAAGAGAAATTATAGTCCAGCAGAAAGAAATACCGTAGTCCCACAGAAAGATATATCATAGTGCGACAGAAAGAACAATCATAGCCACGCTTTGTTATTAGTCCCGCAGAAAGAGAAAGCATAGTCCCGCAGAAAGAGAAAGCACAGTCCTGCAGTCAAAGGTGATCTGATAATAACGCCCTGTGTAATAACTAAAGTAGATTGATATCCGGATCAACACACGAAGGTGACAAATGTTTCCCCCTTGTCTTCATGTTGTCTCCGTTGTAGTGTACATGATGCTATCTAGTTACAGGGCATTTAGTCTAACCCAGGAATTGGACAAATGGATCTTCTAACAGACTAAACATTTCAGCTTTCAATATTGTACCTGTCTTTTCGCTATTACGGCATTAGCTAAGGTAAAGGAACGCTTTGTTATTACTATTTATATTTTTCCCGAATTGTTCTGAAATTCTACTGCAAAACAAAGCTATCATTTGATAACCACACGTTCCATTATATCTGAATTAAACACTACATATGACGACCCTATGATAGTGTAAATCTATTCTATACACTATAGGACACGGTATGATTCCATGGGACCAACAAATGAACATAGGTGCATATCCGGTAGTGTTAACTGTGCATATATGCACACACTTTGTTGATCAATATAAACTCTTCTGTGTCAATATAAAGTGTTGTCAGTTGGTTTGCAGACATGAACATGCGCATGCTTGTTTTTAATCATCTTAATTATGTCACTCTTTGAAGTTTGTTTGTTCAATTATGTGTGAAATGGCTGTTATTGGTACTGTGTTAGGTCGTGTTACTATAGTTATCGAACCGTAATATGACCCCAACATTTCAAACATTTAAAAGAAAAAAATATACAATATTTAACTACCGTTTATATATTAGTAAATTGTCATTGATTTATAGATATGCATCTGTAGATCTAAGTGTGTATTCACTACTACATTTCTATTCGTATAGGAATATATATGATGTTTCTCATGACAGAACAGGTATGACCCGTTCCACAGAACAATCTCATGATGATATACAGTCGCTCTGTGGAACGGGGACCTGGAAATGATGTTTTTGCCCACGCATAATTTATTTCTCATAGAAGGTATATACATATACATATACATACATTGTCATTGTGAAGGTACTTTGACACTAGATACGTCTATGGAATAATAGCTAAACAGAGCTAACGTTTTTTGTTACATACATATATCTAACTCTAAATATAGCTTCTTCTTCTTCTACTTCTTCTTCTTCATCTTCTTCCGATAGACTAACACAGCTATAATATCTGCTATACAATCAAAGTCACATTTGCAGAACATTAATACAATATTTGTATTATTGCTTTTTCTACCTTCGTAAAGTGGTGTTTTCTAAACTAGACGATTTCAGTGTTAACTCGATTGTGTAATATCCACTTTGCAATAAAAGCAGTCTTATGTGTACCAGTATCATATAGTAATGCTTATGAAGATATAATCTGGCACTGGTATCATGACCTTTAGTTATGATATCTCTTTGCTTCATATCTTCAATAAACATCACTTAGTGACTATGATGTCTGTATCTATGTAATGACGACACTTGATAAAGGAACATTGTTCGTATAGGCTATATTACTTAGTCCCAGCCGCAGCGGTGATAAACAGAAAAGACGCAGAACCCGACGTCCGAAGGCGATAATTCTTTACCTGATATACACACATGTCACACGTACGTATATCTGATAGGGAAGATTGCCTATAGCTCTTTGAATTTGCGTCGTTCATGGTTTACAGGTGATTATATCAAGCAGGTAGAGATATAGACATCACAATGCTCTCGAAAACCGGAAGTTGAGAATAATATTGTTTATAAACCTTTTTTTATAGCTATTGCTATTTAGTATAAGTGAAATCATAAAATTACTATATCTGCGCATGTTTTATATAATTTCGTTTTCAAACAGTCTTGGAATGGTATATGTCAACCAATATATAGATGCCAACCAGTGTGGCAGTACTACTTTAATAATCAAGATATATTATACCTCTATCAATTTACACATCTCGTTCACGAGAAAATTGCCGTTTAATAGTATTATTCCGAAAAGCATGTGCTTCATGCAAAAGCATTATTCAATAACGGAACAATATTTCCTTCAATAACAACAGGATATTAATTATCCTGTATGAAAAGTGGATCGAATTTCACACTCCCGTTTATTTGGAATGTGTTATCCTAAGAAGAAAGCGCCAACTTAACAACAGACTCGGCACCCGAAATGGCTATTATTCGAGATCAATCTAAATGGTCGGGCCCATAATCATCCAGCGGAATAATTAAGCAGTCGAGGCGAGGAGGAATACACGTAAATGATTGCTAAAAATGAATAGTTCGGTATCCCAGTCCGTCCACTGATTAAAAGACGAGTACTGTGGTGATTTATAAACGGAATATGAGATAAATAATTACTGTCGATGCGTCTTATCGCGCAGAAGACATAAGGGATAAACTCGGCTTTACGCCGCCCAAATTCTCCAGTGTCGGGAGCTTTATCTTGATTTGGTTTGCGCGGACAATGGCGATAACACACAGGTATGATGGCGGCCATATTGGACTGCGAACCCTCATTTAGTCACCCGGTACAATAATTGATTGGATTGGTGATTTGTGAGATGAAATAAATATACCGGTGGATCTGTTTGACGACTCAATTGTCCGTGTGCTGTTGGTTTTGTGATAAGATGTCCAATGTCGTATCTATTCTACACCCACGGAAAGATCTTAGAGAAAGTTGAAAGTGCATATGAAGATAGCACTTATTGGATTCTCAAAGTACATGACCATATCTAGCATTGAAGACCCGCGAATAGGTAAAGAGCACGACTTATTAAATTTATATGTACGATAGTAGTATATGTAATATCTAATTGATTAACCAAAGATTACCTTCAAAACATGGCAATAACCATCATGCCATATGTGTCCTGTAGGGACTAATATTGTACGACGTCAGACATTCATTGTCTGATCAACAGTTGGTTTATTCCAGGTTATATCACATTAGGTGTGGGTAGAGTATGTTGTGTATATATAGGTATCATATAAACTGTGTTGTTGTGTCAGTGTTCATCTCACATCTGTTCCAATATTATGTATAGGCATCTACCGCGCTCATCCGATACCATAGTGTACGCCTAACTGTATAGGCATCCACAGCGTTCACCTGACACCTAAAGTGTTCTCCTGAATATATAGGCATCTACCGTGTTCATCTTGCACCTATGGTGTTCACCTGACTGTATAGGCATTTACCGTCTTCACTTTGTACCTATGGTGTTCACCTGGGCCCGTATTCTCGAAACTTCGTAAGTCCTAAGAAATTCGTAAATACTAAGAATTTGCCTAACTGGGTTTCTGCTTATGTTAATTTGTGAAGAGATCTTTTTTCACTAAGAAGTTCTTAGCTAAGAAGTGTTGAGAATACGGGCCCAGGTGTACAGTAGTGGTGTATGTGCGAAGCGCAGAGCAACACATTTGCACTAGTTTACGTGCTGCCCCACCACTTGCACGCCCTATAGTGGAAGGAATTAGATGGTAATCTTACTGCAAGCGCTGTCAGCGGTGATGACTCCATCTGCTTTTGTAACCATTGCTGATAATGCGTCACCAGAAGTGTCACACCTCCCTGTGCCGTCAAGCCCCTTCACACAACCGAGAAACTGCTTTGCTGCCCTGGAAAATAGTAGAATCACAATCAAAGAAACGTAACTCTGAGAATACGACAACATATTATTGTAGGTAACACACGTACGTATTTTTTAAAGATTTGAATAAGTCTAATACTCAGTTTCTGTGTTAATACGCGGTAACCCCGAGAACGACAACGATAAAAGGATTCTTGAAAACATCGTTTTAAGCACAACATGTACCCAATCATCTTGAAATTATATTTCTTACCCATACTATCAAGCATATCCCGGTTCGTAATAGTATTGATATTACCCGTACGGTTAACATCAGTTGACAGACTTTTCTGTAATACGATTGGCTGACCTTCAACTCTAACTTCATCTTGCCTAGCCCACGTGACCTAACTCATTTCTTCGTAGTGTCCCTTGGCCGCAAACCTATCGTTTTGTGGGCACACATTCGTAGCAACTTCGCGACATTCCGGATCGGAAATATACGCTCGTACCTCAATGGGTCTGTTCCATAATGGTGGATAATGGCGGATCTGCCAAGATCCCTGACAGGCGGCCGGGTTACCTGGGTGAGTTCCTTACCAACCAACCAACCAAAATGCACGGTATAAACTGAATATTAGAGTTATCCCTGATCAAATAGAGTTATCTTCACTGACTGGGTCGGTACATGTGCCCGTTTACGACACAAGGAAACCAGTCAATTATGGTAAACTCCCATTGAGGTCGATGTCGCTTGGTTGATCCGAATGGGCTGAGTAAGCTGCTTAGCTAAACTGGATCCCTGTCTCATGTACGCTTCTTACAACTCTTGAGACAGTAGCTAGTTTGGTAAGCCGCTTGCAAGCTCTTGTGTCTTTGAACGCACCCCCGTTTATACCTAACTCGGTTATTGCAGCGATTCCCGCTGCTGGATCGTTCCTTATAGAACCACATGAACTGTTCACACTGAAACCGTTCGGGAAACCGTTCTGCCGTCAAGCAAACTGGCAATGGAAAACCGTGTGTTTCATCGCTGCGGCCGCCGTACGTGCTAGTTCTGAACGAGCTCTAAGAGAGTATTAGTACAAGGACACTCCCTCGGTTTTCGTTTACGATAGACATTGTTTATTTAATATATGAAGGCCTCAGGACCATTTACATGTGTGGATTATACATATTACACAAATCAAAAAAAATGGGGGAAAAACCCATTTCAATTTCTTCAATAAATATGTTCATATGAATATATACTACGCTGATCTTTATTATATATAAAAATAGTTGTTTTCATTCACCACGATTTAGCAGTACCCTTGGAGCATAATATTATTTCTCACATAATATATAGCCAATGTGTTTGAAGTCGAGTCATCTCTAGACATACATCGTACGTCGTAACGTCTGTCCGTGTACATAATTAGACTCGTAATGCGCAGCGACGTTAAACTCCATATTCACTCACTTACTCGTAATGCGCTCAATTTACCTTCAACGCCAGAACGTTAAGAATCAGAGCGTACGGGCCATGTGTCGTGTTCATATCTTTCCTAGTCGAGTCTTTTAGGCCATCCCGTATGTTTTTGTGGAGCTGGAATAAAATATTATACAAGAGATTCACATTGATAACAAAAAAAAGATAAAATTAACACAGAATGTATTTTCAACAAAAGGTTTTCGCATAAGCTATGTTTACCAGTTTGTACTCATTTACCAGTTTATGCAAAGCTAGGTTACACGGACATTTTCTTTAGTTAATAGGACGTATCAACTTTCAAAACATACTAGTATCTTGCAAGTGTGAAGCTATACTGTATAACACACGGAACACCATTCCACTCTGCTTAATAACAGTACCCGTAGGCTCCTTCGTTATCTTAGTACAAGGAGGTGTGTCAGAGAACACCGACGTTGATTCGCTGGCTCCATCGTATTGCATTTGCTTTGACATAACAACTTTTCACTGCAACTCGCTACCAGTATTTCGAAGCCCGATACCGACCAATTCGTCACGTGACGTATAGTAGAAATTAATTGTCGGATACTGTTAATCATAATAATGCGTATTTATATTCCTCAGGGTATCCTTTCACAGAGCTCTCTTATCCGCGAAGATACCTTAGCGCTCTTTGCAGTGTATTAGCTATCGGCAAAGAGAGCGTTATGGTCTCTTAGTGGATAAGAGAGCTTCGTGAAAGGATACCCCGATCCTAGCCCTTGTCAATGGCGTTTCGTATAAATTTTTCGATTTTTAATGATTTTGACATTTTTTGAAAATGTATAGAAAATGTCAAAATCATTAAAAATCGA
>JAVCKZ010082713.1:0-42967 GCA_034780755.1 Lepetodrilus elevatus
AAATGAAGAAGAAATATATGAAAGCATACTTTTTGAAGAAATGGAAAACCTAACAAATTATGAATATTGAGAAGCAATTAATGAATATTTCGAAATAAATAATGAGATATCTTTTAAATTGTTAGACAAAGAAAAAACAATTACATTTACGTCATCACAAGAATTTTTAAAGTTTATGAATGGAACTTTTGCGAGACATACAAGTCCTGTGTTAGAGGAAAACAAACTATATATTCCAGGGAAAGACTTCGGTGGTGGTTCAATAGAAAAATTAACATATGTTCTTATAGAAAAAGGAGGTAAGTAATGAATAAAAAAGAACTAAAAGAGTTTTTAAATAACAAAGATAATTGAGAGATGTTTGAAGAATTAGTGAATGATAATAAATTAGAGCATATGCCGAATGCTGATTTAAGAAGAGCTAATTTAAGATACGCTAATTTAAGACACGCTAATTTAATATATGCTGATTTAGGAATGGCTAATTTAAGAACCGCCGATTTAAGATATGTTAATTTAAGCGATGCTGATTTAAAAAATGCTGATTTAAGAAGAGTTAATTTAAAGAATGCTGACTTAAGAAATGTTAATTTAAGTGATGCTAATTTAGAAGATGCTAACTTTGAAAATGCTAATTTAAGATACGCTAATTTAGAATATACTAATTTAGACGATGCTAATTTCGGTAGATATGAGTTAGTTATGAAAGCATGTAAGTAATGATTATACACGGCCACGTACAATGATTATACACAGGTGTGTATAATAAAAGAAAAGGAGATAGAAATGAATAGTAGATTAGAATATTTTTGAAAGCTTTCACAAGTACCATTAACAATACCTGAGATTAATAAGAAGATTGCATTTCATAATAAAAAAATTAAAGAATATAAAAACAAAGCAGGTACTACGTTAGAAGGTCCTTATTACTCGGATCTAATTAAAGATAGGATTGAGGCTATTGCTACACTGGAAGACCAACGTGAGGAGTTATTAGATGCAAAAAGATAAAGCCGCAGAAGCTGTTAAACGTCATAGAAACAAGAATCGTGACAGTTATAATGAGTACAATAGAGCGTATTATAAAAAACAGTCTGATCAGTGGAAAAAGAATCACAATAAAAAAGCTAAAGATGGTATGGCCAAATATCGTGAAGAAAATCGTGAAGCTTATAATAAATACCAACGTGAATACCATAAAAGAAAGAGATTAGAAAACAAATAGAGTTGTTGGTTAAACTCAGAAAACCAAAAGAAAAGAGAAATATGGCAGAAGAATTAACAAAAAAAGAAATTAAAGCATTAACTGAACTTAAAGATAATCTTATGAAAAATAAAAATATGAACCCTATGGATATGATTAAAGTACTAAGTATAGCACGTGTATTATCCCGTGCTAATGACGTTAATGGTTCTGGAGAAATAGAAGACGGGATTTATAGGATAGGTTTAATGCATGGTATTAGTTATATGACTGAAGTTATAATAAATGATAGTGATAAGAAAACATTATCAACAATCTGTGATTTTCTAGATGGAGAATCATTAAACCTGATGCTTGCAAAATTAGACGTAATAGAATTAGATAAAGCTAAATAGGAACCTATCATGCTTATCTGGAGGTAATGTATATATATGGATATATATATATATATATATATATATCCTAATATATATACTTATTTACCACAATATACATTAATAAAAATTAAAAAATTAAAAAGTAACAGCGTATATGAACGCTTAGTCGTCCATATATATTTAAAACAGGTCATTTAAGAGACTTTAATATATAAGTAATATAAATACTTATACTATATAGTTTAGTTAGCTTAAAACTTATGTTTTAAATTAAGGCGTTGTTTGACGTAATAACAGTGCATAATGATGTAGCTGAAGAAATGGAGAATCATGTTAGATAGATTAAGAAAAGCAATACACACAACGAAAGTTAGACAATTTGAAATTGGTAAAATATATAGACAAAAGCTATATACGTATTTTGAAATGACTGGAGATTATCCATTCTTCCATAAAGAACCATTCTATACGTTCGTAAAAGTGCTTAAACAATTTAAAGGTGGTATCACATTAAAAGTTATAGACATAGTTGGAGATAGTTGCGAACTACCAGAAGACATGCAAGTAGGATGTGTAATAGATATAACTACTGTTAGTTTCCAAGAAACATATCCAGTATTAATGAAAGAAGGTGAGTAATGTCGAATAAAGCAATAACAACAGATTTAAAACTCACTAAGAAATCTAAAAAGAATTTCATTAAGGCAATGGAATCTAAAACAACTACAATAAACTTAGGTGAAAAAATAGATATACAAATAGACGGAGGTAAGTAATGAATAAAGAAAAACTTAGACTTAGACACAGGTGTGAAATAGACGGTATATGTCCTACAAAGGATTTAGATATAGTATCCGTTAGTGAAGTTAAAGAAAAAGGAGATAAGTAATGGAATATAATAAAGAAGTAATTAGTAAGTGAGCAAAGTATTCTTTTAAAACTAATATTGAAATGATTGGCAGAGTAATAGAAGTAGAGTTCTTCGATAATGATAAGTTCAATCTTAACTATAAATCAAAAAACAAAGAATGAGTTAATAGTGGATTCTTCATTCCATATGATAACAAGATAGTTATATCAATTGAAGATGCATCAAACAATGATAAAACAGAATGAAGATATCTCATTGAGCCTACAAGAAGATTGTTTGTTCATGAGCTTGGACACGTCTTAGAAATGTTTGGGTTATGAGCAAGTATGCCGTATGATGAAAAACTTTCAGAACTTGCTGCAACAATGGACGCATATAGATTTAAGATTGATAAGGTTATGACAGACTTAAAAGAAGACATAAAGAGATTCGATAAAGGAGGTAAATAATGGTTAAGAAAAATAATAATGATATAGTTATTCAAGTGTTTATGAAAAAACAAGATAATTTTATATGTGTTACTAAAGCAGGATGAAGAAGTATAGATATAAATTCTTTACTTATATCTTCAGATTTAAAAATGAATAGAGAATTTGAAACATTTAAATTAAGTGAAGCTAAAATTATAATAGAAGCATATAGAATTATGAATCCAAAAAATAAGTTTAGATTAATTAAAAATACAATTGAAGAAGTTAAAGATAAAGGAGATAAATAATGACAGATAAAGAAAGTATTAAAAGTTTAAGTAAGTACAACAGAGTGTTTAAGTTGAATAAAATATTACCAGCGTTTGAAGTATCAACTCCAATTAGACTTGTTGTTGTTGATTCAGATTGTTCGTCAGAAATAAAAACTATTCTAACAACGATATCACAAGACGATAGGCTAATAGAGTTTAGAAAGTATCTTGATTACGCAATACTAGATGTCACGCTAGTTGATGGTATGTATGTAATATGTGTAACTAAAGAAAAAGGAGAAGAATAATGAAAAAAAATAAAAAAGAAGAATTAATAATAATCCAAGTATTTAAACATAAGAAGTGAAGAAGTGTAAATACAATGTATTTAGATATTCATACAGTATATACTGTTAGTGCTGGATTAGAGATGTCATTTAAATTAAATGACGCAAAAATTATTATTGAAGCATATAAAGTTATATATCCAAAATATAAATTTAGATTAGTAATAGAAGAACAACTTTATAGAGAGGTTGAATAATATGACTGAAAAAGAATTTAAAAAAGAATATATGGAATTAATAAGTAAACATATTAAACTACCAAAGTTAAAAAGGAAATATAAATATGTACTTTCTAATGATGGTGGCCTAGGGATTGACCATAAGAAAGGGTACGTAGGAGACATATTACTTTATAATTTTTCTAGTGTTGCCAAGAGTTTACAATATTTAAATCATGACAAATATAAAGAATATTTTGCCAAACCAATTTACAAAGAAAAAGTAGTAAAAGATCTTGTGGGGTATGAATAATGAAGAAATACTTTGAGATATATTTAGAAGACTTTCATATGAGTAAGAGAAAGTTTAGAAAATTAACAGGATTAACTAGAAGAGAATTATCTGGGTTATACTCAGGAAAAATTAGAATAAATGAAAAATATGCAAAAGTTATTGCAAAAGCTTTAGGTACAACAAAAGAGTTGTGAATCAATTTACAAAAACAAATAGATGAAAAAGGAGAATAAGTAATGAATAAAATGAAATGTGGTATGTGTGGAGTTGAATTAAATGAAAAAAATAAAAATATAACAAATGGTACGCCTGAAGAACTAACTAAAAATATACATAATTCAAACACAATGGCAGTAAGAGGACTTGTTTGTTCATATTGTAGTTCTTACAGTTATACGTCATTTTATAATCTTATTGAAGTAGATAATGAACCTCTTATGGAAATAGAGTATGAGAACTTTGATGAAATTAAAAACAAAAAATGAACTTTTTATAAAGGTTCTAATTGAAATCTAATAGGAAAAGAAAGACAAGACAATGTGCTAAAATGAGGAAATAACTTAATTGAAAATATTAAATTAAATAAATCTAATGGAACTTGTGGTGCAATTGAAAAAGCTATGATAGAATTAAACACTGATCTTCAAATATATATAAAAAAATATTTAGAGTTCTTAAAATCAAGTGGGCTTATTCCAAAACTAAAACCTGAATATTGATATGAACTTAGAGAAGAAACTGGTGGGATTTCAATACAACATACAAATGAAGATTGTAGTTGATTTTTAGGAAAATATTTATTTTGAAATATGAGAGATTTAGGAAATGGTAAAACAAGTTTTCCATTAAAAGAATATGAAGAATATTTTGAAAAACCAATTTACAATGATAAAAAAGAAATAGTGGGGTACGAGTAATGACTAAACAAGAATTAAAAGAAATATTAAACGATAAAGATAACTTCCAGTTATTTGAAGAATTAGTAAATGATAGAGAACTAGAATACATGTCTCGTGTAAGTTTAAGAAAATTTGACCCAACACATGCTATTATATTTGATACTGATTCAAAAAGTGATGTTTTTAGTCATACTATTTTATGAAAAACAGATTTTAGTAATGATAAGTTAGTTAAAAAGGAGAATAAGTAATGGATGGTAAATATTTTATAAAATTAGGAAAGCGTAAGAACGCTATTGAAAAATGAAAAACTAAAAAATATACTGCTACTGAGATATTAGAGTGACATAAAAGTAATCCTGGATTCGGATATGCTTTTGTTCCACCTGAAGAGTTTATAGTATTAGATGCTGATGATGTGAATGCTGTTAATATGATTGAAAAAATTAATAAGCTATACAACATTAAACCATTAGCATGGAATACAACCAAAGGTAGGCATTATTTATATAACTCATCTAAGTTAGCAAATAGTGATGTGCGTGATAACCGTGCTAAATCATTGGTCAAAGGTAAATATAATATTCTAGGAATAAGTGAGATGGATTATAAAGGTAATGATGGTGGATACGTTATGATAAATGGACGTATAGATCCAAAGGTTTTGATGATGGAATTTAAGGCTGGTAAATATAATGTTGAATTACCTATAATATTATGACCAAACCGTGCAGGATTTGATATGAATAAATCATATGCAGAAGGCGAACAACATGAAACTATGTTTAGGATGTGAATACCTAAACTAAGAAAACATTGAAGTCAGGATCCTGATTTATTATCACAACTTCTTTTCGATATTACACGTAAGTACCACGGTGCTGGATTTGATGATACTGAAATTAAAGATTGAGTTGATACAAACGTTAGAACTTCATTTGAAAAAGGTATGATTGATTCTCAATACGGAGGTAAATACGGTGCATATATTATTAAAAGTAAATTAGGAGTACCAAATGCTTTTGTTAATTATGAAGGATTATTTAATACTTTGATTGAAGAGTTAAAACTTATTCGTGATATTGATACCAAACAATTATGAGGTTTTGAAGATGGAGAGTTTAAAGTTATATTGGATATTGCAGATTTAGTTAGACATGAATTATTCGAACATGAACCAAACATTAAACCTTCAATAGTAAGTGAGATTATAATAGCGTTACCATCTAGAATACCAAGACTAAGATCTTCTATTGGACCACATGAAATACCATTTAATAATGGTGTATATAATATATTTACACGTTCGTTTAATACAACGTTACCAGCATTTTCACCTAATAAAATAGATTACAATTATATTCAAGTATCAGACAAAGAGTTTAATGCAAAGTATGGTGATAAAATTAAATGAATATATGATCTATTTAAAACATGAGCCACTGATACACGTAACAAGTTAGATAGTGATATTGTAACAGAATTATTTGAATTAATTGGTTACTCAATGTGTAAGCTTAGTGAAATGGAAAAAGCATATTTCTTAGTTGGTAATGCTATGAATGGTAAGTCAATATTTTTAAAACTATTAGAAAAAATATTAGGCCCAAACAATGTATCAGCAGAAGATTTAGGTGCGATAACTGATGGAGCATTCTCTTCATCTCAGCTGTACGGTAAGCTTGCAAATATAAATGCAGATATATCTTCGGGTATAATAAAAGACCCTGCGACGTTTAAAAAGCTAGTTTCTGGAGATACAGTTTCAGCTCAATATAAAGGTAAAGATATATTTACGTTTGGGCCATATGCTACTTTAATATTCGGTGTTAATAATATACCATATGTTAAAGAAGGTGGTGAATCAGATGCTGTTGATAGACGTATGAAATTAATACATTTTAGAAATAAGTTTAAGAAAACAAAAGAGTTTTATAAAATTAAAGAATATCTATATTCAACAGATATTATAGAAGTTATTATTAGATTATCATTAGATAAGTTTCACAATATGTGAGATAATAATGCGTTATTGACAGAAAGTAAATCTGCAATAGACTTAACAGATCAATATCTATTAGACACAGATCACGTGTTTGAGTTTTTAAATGGTCAAATTGTTAAAAATAATGTTGCAGTAGCAATACTATATCAAAGATATAAAATGTGATCTAGTGTTTCAGAATATGTAGCTATTACTAAAAATCAATTTGTCAAAAAAGTTACTAAATATTATAGACGTAGAGGATTTGTAGTATTAAAAGAACGTTTAAACAATATTGACGTGTTCAATATATATGGAGGTCAATAATGAATAATATAACAATGGAAGAACAGATGATAATTGATGGAATATCTGTAATAAATAAAAATACAAAGATATCGTCATCATTTTATAATCAGATTAAAAAGATTCACAAAACTGTGGATATTAGTGGTATCAAAAGTAATGTAGAATATAATATAGTAACACAAATTACAGACGTATTATTAATGGTTGGTAATATTTTAAAAAATAATGCCTGAGAGCTATGACGTTGAGAGTTTGTTGATAATACTAAGAAAAGAATTATATTAGTTAATTCAGAGCTTAAAGTACAATATATAGTGCATTTAGTTACGTTTAAAGGTAGTCTATCAATGTTTGCAACTAAAAACAGTATTAAAACGTTAAATGGATATATATCAGTAGATAAATATACTAAGACATTAGCTGACTTAACTAGTCATATAAATAAAATATAAGGAATATGGATTGAATGGTTTCATTCAGTATGTAGTATAATATTATTACTTGAAAGGTAGGATAAAAATGAAATTAGAATTAACAAAATTAATATTAGTAAATGTTAAAGGCATAGAACATATTAATGCAGATTTACATTCTCAGCATACAATCGCTGGAGAAAATGGAATAGGAAAATCAACAGTATTGGATAGTATTCTATGATTATTGACTGGTCAGTCAGATCTACAAAATAGAAAGTTTGATCCATTTGTATCAAATCAACCAAATGCTATTATTGGTAATAAAGGTGTATTAACATTTAAAATTGACGGTGTGGCACATACTGCTGAGATATCTAGATTAGATCAAAATAAACCGCTGCAATATTTTATAGACGGTGATAAGCTTAAAAAATCTACGTACATATTAAAATTAGAATCATTATTAGGTACTGAGGTTAAAGAACTTATGAATCCATTCTATATATTAGAAACATTAAGTACTGAGGATACAAGAGATCGTATTATGCAATATATAGATACTCCATCATATGAAGAACTAAAACCAGAACTTATACAAAGATTTAATAATAATGTATGAAACATAGCAGTTGGAGCTAATTGAAATCGTAAGGTTAATAAAGAAAAATTAAATTACCACAAAGGTAGTCTTAGTGCATTGCAAACTTCATTACGTAATGATACACAAGCATTGGCAAATCTTGGTAATACTGATACAACTCAATTAGAAATTAAACGTGATAGATTATTATCAGAAAGAGCTGCAGCAGAAGACATGGATAAAATAGCTGAGGTACAAGCTCAAATATTAAAATTAGAAGAAGCTGTAAGTGTTGAGTCAGATAAATTAAATAAATATAACTATGAAATTAAACAATCATCAGATGTAATAAATACACTATCATCTAAAATAGTTAATGTTGATAATATAATTAACCAACTATTGCAAGATGCTTCAAACTTATCAAAATCTCCAATCTTAACAAATTGTACGTTATGTAATCATGTGTTAGATAAAGAATCGCAGATTGAAGTAGAAGCTAAACGTAAGTCTAAAATAAAAGCATTAGATGATAAAATTAGTGATAACAATAAAATTAAAGACGAATTAAAAGCTGAATATTTATCAGCACAAAGTATATTAAAAATACTAAATGACAAAGATGAAGAATATAAAAACATTACACTTAAAATATGAAATGATAATAATAAAATTAAAGATCTTAGAGTATTAATAACACAATATCGTGATACTACTACTATATCTAGAATAGATGCTGAGTTAGTTGGTATAAATAAACAATTAGCAAGTAATTCATCATTCTTAAAAGATAGAATTAAAAATATGGAAGTTAATGTTAAATTAGCAACTGAAGAATATGAATCTTATTTAGGTGCAGACGTATTAATTAAAGAGGTAAATGCATTGATATCACAAAAAATGAATTTAATCTTAAATAAACATTTCGAAGGTATTACAATTAAAGTACAAAAAGAATTAGCAAATGGAAGCGTTAAACCTGACTTTAAGGTATATATGGATGACATTGTTTATTCACAGTTAAATACAGCAGCAAAATTTAAAGCAGCTTCAATATTAACCTTAGGATTACAAAAACTTAAGCACGTTGAATATCCATTGTTAGTGGATAATACAGAATCTATAACAGATAGAACATGAAATGAAATCATTACATTAAAAAATGATTATATTAGAACAGTAGTAAAAGGAGATAAATAATGATTAAAGTAATTATAGCAGTAGCAAGAAATAAAAATATGGAATATGTAATAGGTAAAGGTGATAAACTACCTTGACACATTCCTGCAGAATTAAAATATTTTAAAGAAATGACAGAAGGTGATACATTATTAATGGGCGAAACTACATTTAATGGACTTCCTGGAAAATTACCTAATAGAGAAGTTTTAATATTTGGAAAAAGTAAAAATGCAGATATTAAATCATTTGATGAAGCGTTTGAATTATTAGCTAAGTTTAAAAATTCAAAAGAAACATTATGAATTTCTGGTGGTAAATTTGTATATGAAAGCTTTGGACATTTTGCAAATGAATGATATGTTACTAACATATCAGATAAAACATATGAAGGTGACGTTACTATTGAATTAGATAAATTACTAGGTCGTTTCCAAATATGAGAAGGTGATGCTGATATGGTATATTTAAAATATAAACATGAAGACAAATTCTTTGTTGAAAACGTTGTTAGAAAAACACATCAAGAATCAAGAGATGAAGATGCTTAAATATATACCTATACAATCAGGATCTGGTGGAAATTGTGCGTTATTATATGACGAAGAGTTTCTATTAGTATTAGACGCTGGAACACATCCGGACGAAGTTAGAGCTGCTTTACGTGCAAATAGCACAGACTTAAAAGACTTTACACGTATTAGTGTGTTAATAACTCACAAGCATTACGACCACGCCAAATATAAATCTCATTGAGAAACTATTACTGAGTTCGTATATTGACCTGAAATGGCTGAAAGTGAATTACCAGTTTTAGAATTTAAAAAAGAAGGAACATTTACAATGAGTACTTTTGAAGTATCACATAATGCTCCAACTTGAGGTTTTCAAATATCACACCTTCCAACTGCTACGAATATATTTTGAATGACTGATGCATCTAAAATACCTGCTATATTTCAAAATAATTTTCCACCAGCTACAATATTTTTAATTGAGTTGAATAATGATATGTTTATTAGACCTACAGATTTAAATGCTCGTAATGAAATAATGTATCATAATAATGCATCGCGTCATTTATCATCACAACAAGTTGTGCCTTGATTAATGAAAGCTATTAGTGATAAAACTAAATTTGTACATTTCTTACATGTATCAACTCAAGCTGATCAGTTAGCAATAGTAAAAAATGCCGTTAAAATATTAGTAGCCAAACATCCAAATGTTAAATATTCATTTATCGAGTCTACTGATTATGCAAATAATCTAGAACCATATATTGAAATTGGAGAAAATAAATACAATGATATTATTAATAAAAAGGATGTGATATAATGGGAAAATTTATAATACGTAAAACACCTAAAAATGAGTATATGTTAAATCGTTGACATTATGTGATTGGTGATATTATAATCTCAATAATACAATTTGATAAAAAATATTATGCAGGTACTTTTGAAATTTATTCACCAGACCTATTTGATAATGTAGAGAGATATGATACAATGAAAGAAGTTGAAAAACGTATCGCTGAATTGGAGAAAAAATATGATAAAAGAATCTAAGTTTCAAAGTGACGTTATTAATGAATTGAAAAAAAATGGTGCTTATGTTATAAACTTCATGGGTATTATGCAAGCAGGTATTCCTGATCTATTACTTTCATACAAAGGTAGATTTATAGCCTTAGAACTTAAAGTTGGTAAGTATAAACCAACAGCACTGCAAATTCGTAATCTAAACAAAATTAAAGATGCGGGTGGGTTTGCAGCTGTATTTACATACACAGAAAACTGAGTTGATTCATTGAAACTTATGTTACATGTGATACTATATGATAATGAATTGTTTTATAGAAAATATACAATACCACCAATGCCAAAGGATGTGATATAATGATTTATACTTTATACAAAATAGAACGTGAAAATGATGTATTTGTTGGAATAACAGATAACTATAATATTATGGAAAAAAGACATTTAGGATTATTTTGAAGATGAAATGATAGTACTATAAACGGTAAAAAGAATCTATACTTTAAAATATTTATGCATGGAATTAATAATTTTAAATTTAGTAAAATTGCAGAAAGTGATGATATAGATATTATAAAATATTCAGAAAAAAAATATATTGAAAGCCTTGATGATGATATCAAGTTATTAAATGATTATGAAGATATGCCTGTAATATCAGAAGAGATAATGAAATCTGTTGTACGTTTAACATACAATCAAGTTGGTGTGCCTGAAAATGCTAATCAACAATATTTCGCTATTAACATTGATACCAGAGAAAAGTTTTATAATCAAACTGAAATAGTTAAAAAACTAAACATATCATCAACTACATATGCATATAAGCTTCTAGAAGGTAATGGAGTTATATCACATGGTTCAACTAGTATATATGTATATCCCAAAATTAGAGGATTTAAATATGGAGCAGGTATCGTTGGAGATGATGGAACATGATTCTCAGGATTATCAAGTTTCAATACAGTATTTAATACTAAACATACATTATACAAAGCATTCAGTGAAGGAAGAGTATTGACTATAAATGGTGTTAATTATAAACGTCTATTTAGAATAACATCTAAGGAGCATAAACGTTTGATAGAAGAAGGTAAAAATGTCTATTAGTTTATATGACGATATTTTATATCCATATCAAAAAAGTGTAGTTGATAAACTACTACCGATAAATAAACACTTGATAGGTTTAGATATGGGATTAGGTAAAACATTAACTTCGTTAGCTATCTTACAACAACGTTTCTTACAATTAGAACATAAACAAGCTTTGATACTATGTCAAAAAACAAAGGTTGAAGATTGAGTTGAAGACGTTAAAAAATATTTTCCAGACATAGAGATATTAGTATTAGATAAACAGACTAAACAAAAACAAGAAAAATTATTAAATGAAGTTAATGGTAAAGATATAATAATTATTACTAAATATAAAACAGCAATAAATCGTCAACAACATTTAAAAGTTGCATTTGCTAATAACCCTGAAGGACTTATTGATTGACCTAAAGATTTAAACTTAATTGTAGACGAATCACAGATCATGAAAAATAGAAAGTCTAGTATAGGTAAGTTTGGAGTTGTGTTAGCTTCTTCAATTAATTACGTATCATTATTATCAGGTGATCCAATTAGTAAGCGTTATGAAGAACTATATAATCAACTTAAAATGTTAGGATTACCTAATACATGAAATGAATTTTCTGATGCATTTTGTATTACAGAAATAAAATCAATGGGTACTAGAATGTGACCACAAATTGTTGGATATAAAAATACTGAAGCTTTATTTGATATTTTATATAGTGCAGCTATATTAATTAAAACAGAAGAAGTTAAATCATTACCGTCTCAAAACTTTTATGATATTAAACTTAAAAATCAAACTAAACACTATCAATCTATTAAGAAAAATAGAGTTATAGGAGAACATGAATTTGAAACAGCAGGAGTATTACATATGGCATTACGTCAAGCTGCTTCAGGTTTTGTTAGAGATGTGGAACCATTTGGAAATCATAAGATAGAAGCTGTTAATGATATATTAGATTCAACAGATAAATCATTCGTTATATTTTATAACTTTAAACAAGAAGTTGCAATGCTTAAAACATTGCTAGATAAAAAAGATATTAAGTATTATGAAATTAATGGAAATAAGAATGAATATAAAATAAGTCAAACTGAGAAAAATAGACATGTAATATTGGCCCAATACCAATCTGCATCTACAGGAATAAACTTACAACATTTAAGTTATACTATTTATTATTCACCAACTCAATCAGGTTCTGATTGAAAACAATCTTTAAAAAGAACGCACAGGATCGGTCAAGTTAATCCAGTGTTCTATTATAAGTTAATCACTAAAAACACGCTAGAAGCACGTGTATATGCGTCTCTCGCTAAGGCAGAAGACTATACAAATGCAATGTTCGAGCATGATTTAGAAGAAAAAATTATATAAGGAAAATTGGATTGAACAAATCCGTTCAATTAGTATATAATCTATTTAGACAAAAAATTAAAAGGAGTCAATATGGCAATATTACCAGAAAACGTACCGGTATCGGTAGAAACAATAAACAAGATGATATTATGAGTATATGGAAATCCTAAGAGTGGAAAAACAACATTCGCATCAACATTTCCAAATGCATTAATATTATCAACAGATAAAGGTGCAGCAAGACTTACAACACCTAGACTTAATATAGCATCTAGAATGAAAATTATGACAGATGCTAATATCGAGATCGAAGTATCAGGTTGAGAGTACTTAACACAATACTGATTAAAAGAAATGAGAAATCAAACAACATATCAAACTATAATTGTAGATTTACTTGCAGATATATATGAGCTTTGTAGGCAACACCACTTAAACTTAGCAGGCGTAACTCACGAACAAGATTTAGGATCATTTTCAAAAGGTTATCAAATCATTAGACAAGATTTTTATCAATTCATAAGAGATATTAATAACTTAAATGTTAATGTAATATATATCTCACATGTTAATCTAACAAATGATGCTGCAAAGGATGCAGTTAAAGTTAGACCAAACTTATCACACAAAGTATTTCAAGAAATTGAAGGAAAATATATCAACGCATTGTTATATACATATAAAACAACACATCCTGAAACAGGACTTAGTACATATGCAATAGCAACAAATAGTGATGAACCTCGTGCGTGAAACTTATTCACATTAACACAACCAATCTATGCTACATATGAAGCTTTATCACAAGCACTAATTCAAGCAGCAAGTAAAATATAAATAAATGGAGGACATAAATTACACTCCATTTAGCTAAATGAAACAAAAGGAGAATTAAATGAAAGATATTTCAACAGCATTAAACGCTACACAAGTAGCAAACACACCGGCACCAACAATTGGTACAGTGCCAACACCAGTACCTACTGCCGTAGCAGTAGCAACACCAGGTATTGCACGTGCAGCAATTGCACCTGCACCTGCACCAGTTGCAGCGCCAGCAATCGTAAGTCAAAATACAAACCAAATGTCAGACGCTTTAGCAAAACTAAACGCAGGATTCGGAAATGCGAAAGCAAACGCCGGAGCTACATTCGGTAAATTAGACGAAATCGGAGAAGGAACATTTTCAGTTTCAATCGTTAAGGTTGAATACAAAATTGTTGAAAAAATCAACAATGCACCAGTATTTGAAACACAAATGAAAATTCTTGATGGGCCACATGCAGGCAAACTAGTATCACATACAGATTTCTTATTTAAGAAAGATGGAGCTATTTCAGGTAACTATGGTATCGCAATCTCAAGATTCGAAGCACTAGGATACGCTGGAACAGATATGACTTCACTAATTGCATCAATGTCAAATATTGTTAATGATAACAAAATTGCAAAACTTGAAATTAGAAATGAAACATATAACGGTATTACAAGACTTAAAACTCAAATTAAAATCGGGTAATCTTATAAAGGCTTCGGCCTTTTTACATGAGTGTATTAGAATTTAAAGTCTGTGCAATTCAGACAACACTAACCAAACTAGGAGGAATTAAATGCAGAAAATATTAATATATGATTTTGAAGTATATAAACATGATTGACATGTTATATTTCAAGACGTTAATACAAATGAAATTATAGACATACGTAATTCGAGAGACGAATTAATAGAGCTATATAATAACAATACTGAAACATTATTTATAGGATTTAATAATAAACACTATGATAATCATATATTTAAATGTATTATTGCAGGTATAGATCCATATGCAATGACTAAGTGAATAATAGAAGAAAATAAATCTCCATATCAATATATTGGATTTAAACGTGGTTATTTCCTACCATTATTAAGTTTTGACCTTAAAAATGATGCTATTAAAATGTATAACATGGCATTATCATTAAAAGAGTATGAAGCTTATACTGGTATGAATATTGTTGAGTGTGATGTTCCATTTGATATAGATAGAAAATTAACACCTGAAGAATTAGAAAGTTCAGTAGAATATTGTAAGCATGACGTTGCTGCGACTATGAAAATGTTTTGAGAGAAATCACAACAAGAAGAAATAGCAGCACAATTGGATATGTGTAAATTAGCAGGTGGAGACTTTAAAAAAATGTTTTCTAAAACTACCGCACAATTAACTTCTATAATTTTAAATGCTACACGTGTTCATGGTAGAGAAAAAGAACATGACGTACATGATTATGATTGAAATGATAAAATTGATATTAAAGAACCTGAAATACTAAATAAAATATATGAATGTAAAAATGGTAATATGGATAAGTTTAAACTTAATTATAAAAATGATAATCAAACTTACGGTTTCGGATTAGGTGGTATGCACAGTGCTATTAAAAATTATATAAGTAAAGATGGTGAGACTTTATGATTAGCCGATTATGACAGTTATTATCCATCACTAATGATTGTATATGGTTTATTATCACGTTCAGTTACTAATCCTGAAGTGTTTAAAGCTATATTCGATACTAGATTTAGACTTAAAGCTGCTGGTGATTCAGCACAAGCTATATATAAACGTATATTAAATACTACTTACGGTACTTTAAAAGCTCAATATAATGATATGTATGATCCAAAAATGGCAAATGCTGTTACAGTAACCGGACAACTACTTATGTATAGTTTAGTTGAGAAACTTAGACCATATGCAGATATTAAACAAACAAACACAGATGGTATATTATTCTTACCACGTGATAAAGAAATGTGTGTAAAAATAATAGACGAAGAAGCTAAACGTATTGGTATAGGTATTGGTATTGATAAGTTTAAAAAAGTTATACAAGGTGACGTTAATAACTATATCATGGTAACTGATAGTAATAAAATTAAAGTTAAAGGTGCAGCAGTTAAGTTTTATAACAATGTTGTTAATTATAAGCGTCAAACACGTATCATACATGATGCAGTAGTTAATTACTTCATACACGGTACTCCATTAGCTGAGACTATTATGAATCCTAATAATGACGTATTAGATTATCAATTCGTAGCTAAAGCTACAAACTTATATAAACATGTTGTTATTATTGATCTTGAAAATAATAACGAAATTGTAGCTCAAAGAGTTAATAGATTAATTGCAACAACAGATAATGACTCAATTGCTCTTAGAAAGTATAGAGTATTTAAAGACAAACCTCAATATACTAAATTTGCAAATGCGCCTGAAAAAGCTCATATACTTAATTTTAATATGAAAGACGTAAAAACAATCGGAGATTTAAGTAAAGTTATGAATATTGACTATGACTATTATATTAAACAAGCTGAAACACGTGTTATAAAATTCTACGGTAAAAAGAAATGAAAGGAAATGCAAGATGAAATTGAATAAACAATATTTGATGGGACTAATAGCTAATATCTTATTATTTATAGGATTTGTTATAAGTTTTGCATCAGAGTACCCAGATTCTCATCATAAAATAGTTATGATTATTGGATTTGTTATTACAATAGTATCAACAGCTATGGCAATAACTTTATATGTTAGAATGACAATGGGACATATAGGACATGATAAGGATGGTGAATAATGGCAGAATTAGATACTAGATACGGTGTATATGCATACGTTGATCCTAAAGCAGACAAAAATGGAGATCATCAAGTAGTATATATCGGATCAGATTCACACATAGATGAAAATAGACGTGATAAAGAACATAGAAAACCATCAAAGAGAGTTGCTAAATATGTTCCAATAGATGGAAAACAAGTCTGAAGAACTCCACAACTTATAAACGTTAAGATTGAAGAAGAAGGTTTGATATATGTACCTGTAGCATTATGTTTAGACAAAGATATTATGTATGTCGTTGAAACAAACTTAATCAATAAACATAAACCAAAATACAATGAAAAAATGGAAGGATGGAAAAGTAATGGCTAGAATTATAATAGATGGATTAGATGGTAGTGGTAAATCAACACACTGCAAAAATCTAAGTAATGAATTAAATATTACACCAGAACATGAAACATTTAAAACTAATTATAATGTTGATGACTATATTAAAAAAATAGAACGTAGTGATTATATTTTAGATAGATCATTTTTAAGTGAATGAGTATATAGTGGTATATATGGTAGAAAGTGTAAATTACAATTATCTGATATGAAGAAAATTGTAGAAGCATGTGTAAGTAATAATGTAAAGATAATAATTAGGCTTAGACCAATAGATCAAATATTAAAAGTATTAATAGAACGTGGAGAAGTTTTAGATCAAGATCTAATAAAAGCACGTCAAAATTGAGATGACTTGATTCAATGACTACATACAGTAATAGATATAGAAGTATATGAAGACGTTACTGATCAACCAACATGAAAGGAATATAATGACAACAACTAAAAATATAATATTAAATCAAAGACGTACGAATAGAAATGAGAGTGAATATAAGCTATTACTTCTTAAAGTGCTCCAGAATGGCCTTTCAGTAGCTGATAGGACAGGTATTGGTACAGTTATGATGTCAAATCAGGTATTAGAGCTAGATATGGCAAACCTACCAATAATGACAGGTAAGAAAGTATTTTGAAAAACTGCAGTCAAAGAATGACAATTATTCTTAAAAGGTGAAACTGATAATGCTGAATTTGAAAAAGTAGGTATTAAATATTGAACGCCATTTGCAGATAAAGATAATAAACTAGGTCCAGTATATGGATCTCAATGAACTAATTTTAATGGTGATGGAATTAATCAAGTTAAAACAGTTATTGATTCTATTAAAAATGATCCACAATCTCGTAGACATGTTATATCAGCGTGAAATCCTAGTAAGTTAGCTGTTATGGCATTACCACCATGTCCTATGACATATCAATTCACAGTTAATGGTGATAAACTAGATATGCTAGTTCATCAAAGATCAGGTGATTTATTCTTGGGTATTCCTTTTGATATATTTCAAGATTACTTATTAGCTACAATAGTTAATCAAGGTAAATATAAATTAGGTAAATTAACTATCATAATAGGTAACGCACATATTTATCAAAATCATTTAGAACAAGTTGAAGAATATCTACTGCGTCCAGTATTTAAAGCGCCAACAGCAGATATTAAATATACAGCAGATGGAAAATTAAAAGAAGTATCATTACATGAATATCATTGTGGTGAATATATTAAAGGAGCATTAAATGCGTAAATTAAAAATTATATATACAGGTGATAGTAAAATAAACTTCACAAAAGACAATGCAGGTGCAGACATATATTGTACCAAAGCTTTAACTATTAAACCTCATCAAACAGTTAAAATTCCAACAGGATTTAAAATTGCGATTAAAAAAGGATATATGGGTCAAATAATTCAAAGATCATCAATAGCCTTAAAAGGTTTAGCGTGTAGTGATTCGCCTATTGATAGTGGATACAGAGGAGAACCTCATGTAATTATTACTAATACTACTAATAAAGCTTATCGTGTAAAAAGTGGAGATAGATTAGCTCAATTAGTTATTACACGTGTTTATACCCCTAAGTTTAAAATTGTCTCTAAACTAGACAAAACAGTTAGAAATGAACGTGGATTAGGAAGTTCAGGTAAGTAAAAATAACCATAAGGTTATTTTATTTAAGTATTTTTCCAGTAAGTGATTTATTATGATCACGTGTAATTATAATTACTTTTTTGTTACTTTGTATCCGTTCTTTTCAAGATACACTTTTGCAGCTTTAAATGTAAGTGGAGTTATAAGGTTTTTAATTCACACAAGTATGTTTTTAATTTTGTTTTTCATTATTCACCTCCTTTTTCATCGTTAATATCTTTTGCTTCTTTAATCGATTCTAATACATTTACTTTTTTATTCTTAAGCAATGCTATTGTTTCAAACAATAAGAAGAATGTACTTATTGAAAATAATCATTCTCTTGGTCTCCAAGTATTTAAGTTAGTAAGTTCAAAGTGTTGATTGTTTCCTAAAAAACTTTCGGTTATTTCTCAAACCACCGATATGAAAAAAGACAAAATGAATACTCAATTTAATCTGTTAATTTTTTTAATTATTCAATCTTTTTTATCTTTCATATTTCTCTTTTCTTATTTAAGCACTTGTTATGAGATTATGTTTTACAATTATAGTTGGTTTTGTTATATATCTCCCATATCACTATGTGTGATATCTTTTTTAGCCACATATGCTACTTTAAGTATTTGAACTCCAGCAGGTAAGTTTGTTGTTCCACCTGTTGTAGAAGTTTGTGTTTTTGTTTTCATTACTAAATTATATGCTGCTCCACCATGTGGTGCTGTTGCCATATTTAATTTTGAATTATTCGCTAATAAGTTTATATCTCAACCTACTGCTCCATTACCATTAACATAATCTCCATGTATTGAACTTGGAACAATTATATTAGTGCTATGTTTTATAACAGAACCATTTGTATGTGCTCCTGTTGTTCCACCAGTCAATGTTTCACCAGCAACAATTAAGTATTTAGAAAATAAGCCACTATCCTCAAACTTGCTTCCAGTTTTAACCTTTCTAAATGTGAGAACTTGGTCTTCATAGTACATTATTCTATTATCAACATAAGTTTTATCTGATTTTAATGCAAGTTTAGTATTAACATAAGTTTTATCTGATTTTAATGCAAGTTTAGTATCAACTGTCTTAGCAGTAACTAACATTTTGTCAGCGTCTGTTCCTGCTCCTGATTCAGCCATTGTTTCTAAATCAACTATGTTTCCAGTAGAGTTCATAACGTCTTTACCTTTGAGAGATTCTGATAAAAGTTTACCAGCATCTGCTGTTGATTTAACTTCATTAATAGCACCAACTATTAAAGGAGTTGAAGTAGATAATGATGCATCTGTTTTATTTTGTTTAGTTGTTATGTCTGTTTTATTAGTTGCTGCTTGTGTTTGATTAGCAGTAACTTTAGGATCTAATAATGCTATGTCTGCTTTGTTTTTATTTGCAGTAGCTCTTGCAACACCATCGATTGTTGTGCCTGTTGAAGCTCCATCTTCTTGAACTAAATATTTAATAACATGGTTACTAAGGTCTTCATTAGAATGAACTGTGAAAGTAGTATCTGTAAGTGTAACTACAAACTCTCTATTAGTTCCTGTGTTGATTGTTGTACCATGTCCGTCATTATATGATTCTTTGAAGTATTCCATAACACTTGTTGTAGTGTCTTGAGTTTTAATAGTGGTCATATTCCCTAGTTTAAATTTAGCTACATCCGCAGCTGCTAAAGTTCATGTATAGTCTTTTCCTGATTTATGTGGTTTAGTTCCTGTTGAAACATAATTAATAGCTTTATGTTGTATGTCTTGAATTCTAACAAAGTCAGATTTGTTATTAACATAATCAGCTACCATTGTCTCATTAGCTAAAACTTTTGGTTCGATAATATTTAGATCATCTTTGTTTTGTTTAGAAAGAGTATCATTATCGAATATCTTTTGGTCTTGTAATGCTTGCAAACTATCTACTTCATTAATTGAGTAAATATCTGAGCTAGAATCTAATCTACCTATTTCTACTTTAAGCGCATCTTTATCTATAATATTTATAATATTACTTAATTTACTTATATTTTGTATATTATTTCCTATTAAATCTTTAGCATCAATCATATTTGCATCAATGTCATCTATTTTACTATCTAACGCATCCTCTATATGTTTAATTTCTTTACTATTTTTAAGAATACTTGCATTATTAGCATCTATATTTGTATTATTTAAATTAATTTTTCTTAATACGTGATTATTGTCAGTATATGCAACTAATTGTAATGCACCATTTACAGCATAAATTTCACTATAAAATCCAGAATTTGGAGTAGGTATAAATGTGATAATATCTGCAGGTGAAGCCATTGCTTGATTAAACATACTTCCGTCAGTTAGTAGTATATCTTTACCACTATTAAAATCAGCAATAATATGGTTCATCTCGGCAATATCCTGTACTAGTACTTGTCCGACAGTATTATGTAGCGCAGCTACATTTTTAGTAATTAATTCAGTAGCAGCTTCATATGTTAATAATCCATAACTAGCAGCATCAACTGATTCAGTAGCTCCAAGCACTAAATGTATGTTTTCTAGTGGGGCATAATATTCAGTTCCTTCGATCTGAATGTTTGGTATATAAATTTTATCTTTGAATACAATATATCTCATTATATTACTCCTTTACTTAAATCAATATCTGGAACTTGAGTTTCGTCAAATTTTCCAAGTACGATTATGTTTCCTTGCTTGCTTAATATTTCAATTTCTTCTGTTGTGTTAATCACGTCGTACTGCTCGATACCTGAGTTCTTAATAGTTTGTGCTCCTCTTGGTCCGAACATCTCTAAAGGTACTATATAGCTAACTGGTGAAGCATCAACACTTATTGATGGTCCAGTACGTGTTAATGATGTTATTCTATCAAGTATTGTTCTATTTGATAAACCAAATACAATACCTTGTTGAATTGCAATACGTAATTCCCCTTGTGTTCTAGGGTGTAATCCTCTAAAACCTATGATTCTCAATACGGGATATTGTGCGTATAATGCTGATATAAATCCAAGAGCTATTTCTTCATATATTTTTTTATCGTTATTTACGATTATATATGTTTTTGGATCTTTTTCATCAATTGGAACTTTTGGATCGGCTTGTTTTTTAGTAAGTCAAACACCCATTAATGATCTATATAGTTTAAATTTACCGAAACTGTTTCCCCAGTTTCCATCATTAAAATGATCAATAGTCATTTCTCATTCTTTAATAGCTTTTTTACCATTGGTTACATTATACATAATAACACTCCTTATAGGTATATTATACCTTAATCTTACCTAGTTTCTTAGGATTAAATATTCTATTAGGGGTAATTGCTCCTGGGATACGTCTAACTTGTTGAGCTTTAACTCTGAATGAATTTAACGCTCTACCACGACTACTGGCATTACGACGTAATCCAGAACGTAATGATACTCCCAATGCTTTACCTGCTCCAGACATTGTTGTAGTAGATTTTGATACTTTAAATTTAAATCCACCGTCAGTACGACGACCTTCAAATTGATGCAATGTTAGTGAAGTAAATCTTTGTAATTCACGTCCAGCATTTCTACCTATGAATGCTACTGCTCTATTTGCTGAAGATGCAAAAGCTGACTTAGCTAATCCACCTAAGACAACACGCGAAGCTAATCTACCTGTACGGTTTAAACTGGCACGAGTTATTGAACCTTTGAATTTTATAACCCATTGTTTAAAATAGGTATGACTAGCCATATCTGATACATTTTCAACTCAGTTAGATCCAATTGAAAGTAAATTCCTTAATGCTGGAACCGGGATAAAAGACAAGAATAATGATATTTTACCACTAAGTTCTAAAGCACCACTACCCCTACGCTTACCACCATTACTTACTCTTCAATGTTTCTTTTTACCAACATCTCAGTAATATGAAACACCTTCACTTGATAGTAAAGCTAAATCTTTATCAGTAGCCCTAATTATAATATCAGGCTTACCATTTGCATTATACCCTGTACCTTTTGTAAAGAATTTATTGAATTTTAATAATACAACATTGAATGGTTCTCCAGGGATTAAAACTTTATATCCAATAAGATATCTGTTAGCTTTAATAACTGTACCTCCAGATTTTTTCCAGGCACGTTTAACATCACCGATTCCGTGATAAAACTTACGTAATGATTCTTTACGATTACTAATAACTTTTGCCATTTTCTTATCAATAATTTCCTTTGTATGTTGGTACAATCATTCAATAGGGGCACGACCCATATCATTTGGATCTATTAATTGAGCTCGTTGTACTCAACGTCTATTAAATTTAGCAGATCCTATATATCTTAAACTTGATTTTAAAGTAGCACGAGTACGTAATCCACGTGCAACAAATACAACATCTTGAACTTGTTGTATTAACTCTTTACCTTTAATATTTAATGTACGTTTAGTTGAGTGAGATATTAATCTACGATTAAGTACTCTTTTTATACCTATGGTAGTAGTATTATCTAAAGCTTCTCATCAAGCTTGATATATAGCTTTAAATTCTTCAGGTTCGACAATACCTGCCATATGGTTTAATTTACCAAATATAAATCTATCTTTATATGTCATAGTTTGAAATAACTCATCAAGAGTTACTTGAGCTGCCATTTGACCTCTTTCATTTTTAGTCATTTTAAAAGAAGTACCCATTGCAGCCCTAAGTAAATCTTTAGGTGCATCACCATGTTTTCACTGACCAGCAATTAATCTCTCTAAATCATTTTTAGTTGTAAATCTATGTTTAGATAATCCACGTATTGTACTTATTCCGTCTCTTCCTTTTTCAGGACTTATAATATTTAACATATATTCGTATTTACTACTCATACCATATCAACGTGCTGAGTCCTCAGTTATACCTAAATGACGTCCTTCTTGAAATGCTTTCTTTGTCATACGTGTTATTTTATCTCGTGCTGTTTTTGAAATACCAGAAGTTGCTAGATCAGCCTCATCTCTCATTCTATTTCACAGTGAAATATTATGTCCATATCCTTTTTCAGCCCATTTTAAATACGAAGATTGATCTTGTTTAGATAATCTAAGTAAAGGTGGATTTTCTCAATTAAGAGTGATACCTAGAGAGTCAAACACTTCCATATCTAGCGAATCTGTATATGCCTGTTCGGCAGCCTTAGATCTTGTAGATATCGCTTCGACTCCTGTTGTCTCTATTTTTTTAAGAGCTTTAGCTCCAAATCTAGCTTCTACTCCAATAGGTAATATTGCAGCAGCAAGATTAATACCTAAGTTAAGATATGAAATATATCCTTCAGAAGCATCTATACCTAAATTGGCGGATGCGGATAATACTCCGACGCCAGCGATTGCAACAGGTGCAAATCATGATGAAGCTAAAAATGGCATAGCACTCATAACACCTGGAGTAGCAGTTCCAGCTGAGAAAACTTCAATAGCTACAATAGCTATTAATTCTGCAATTCCTACGGCAATACGTAAATATCCGGCTAATGACATTCTTTTATCTTTATGATGTGGAGCAGGTTTTGCTACCGCAACATGTGGTGATGTCATTTGTCTACCTGAATAGGCGTCAAAGGTGTGTTGTTGTGTATATATCATACTTATATTATAACATTAAAAAAATACTCCTAGAATAGAAGTATTTCCATATTTGTAAGTTTTTCATCACTTTGATTAATTGCAGGCAATTCAATCTTAACATCATTTAAATAAATAGTTATAGTATCATTAAATAATATTCTAGCATTTATTTGTGATATAAACTCAATAGTTTCAGCCGAGTATAATGTATATTTAACTTTATCACGTTTAAATATTTCAACATTAGTACGATTCAGAGATTGTGTATATTTTTTTCATTGAGGTTTATCATATTCAATAGACCTATTTGCATCTGATATTTCAGTGAATGATCCATCAATTGTAATTTCAACGTCTAAGTATTGTATAATATTAACTTCAGCTTGAAAATCTAAATTTCATCATCTATAATTTGAACTATATTTTTCATAATTAAATCCAATTTCAGCAATATTAGTATTTAATATTTTAACATGTTCTACTGGGAATTGTGAGTACAAGTTATGTACGATATTCTTTTTTTCAATTTCATCTAATTTACCAGTATGATCTGAGTATCTACTTCCTGAACTGGAAACAATTCTATTAACAGGACTTCATACTCGTGGATGGTTAAATCATCCTCCATCAATAACATTTCAATTAAAGCTTTCAAATTTCGTACCATCAGTAATTCATCTAGGATATGTATATTTTCCCTTCTTAACAGATTTTTTAATATGTACAACTTTTGTAGCTACAGCTCTTGATCCATGATGAAGAATTGTAATATTACGAGTACCATATTGTTGATATGCATATTCTTTAATTTTAGCTTCTAATTCAACACGGGTCATATCTTTATAATTATTAGCAGTTATTAAATTAAATTTTTTAGTTATTCCACCTGTTGCAGTATTGACATTTATTTTTTCACTATCTAAATATAAACGTTTAACAGCATCTACGTGTTGAGTTGGTAAATATAACATATATTCTAATGATTCAGATTTATTAGGATCTAACATAGCTGGAACAATTGGTAATGCTGAGGCTGTTAATATATTAGGTAATTTTTCTAATTTATGCGTTCCTCCACCACGTAATATTCTAATATTAGAAACATCTGTATGAACGATACCTGTTAAACCTTTACCATTTTTAGCATGTTCAAAATAATTAGATCTTATTCTAAATGCTATATCTGTTGCATCTGAAAGTTTAGTATTACCATTTTTATCAATAACATTAGTTTTTAATATTCAATTATCAGCAGATTTTGTACATGGTTTTCCGGCAGCATTCCCACATATTGAAGTTGGTATTGCAGTATTTAACATCTCCAAATATCAAGGCTCACGCTTACTATTAAATGGATTATTACCTCCAGAAGTAGCATATTGAGAAGATATATATTTGGATAACATATTAATTGTTTGTTTCATAATTAAAACACGTTCATCAAAATCATCTAAAAAGTATGTTTCTTGTCATTCTTTAAATAGTCCATCATTAATAGCATGTGCAGCTTGACCACCTAATAATGCTGGTTTTAGTTGGGCATTAACACCGAGCGTAACATTAGCTTTAATATGTCCAACTTGATTACCACTTGTTTCAACAGGCAATACTTTCATTTTAGTCGAGATTAAAAATGTCATAAGTATCATATCATATATTAATTGAGCGTCTGGTTTTTCGAAATTACCACGGGTAGGTTTCATAATATCCTTTAATAACACACGCTTTCCACCATCATTATTATCCATTAAAGCTTTAAGTCTATAATATGGAGATGTTGTTTCTCTATTAAATCAAGGCATTGATAATGTTACTTTATCTGTAATGTCTGTAATATTTGCTAAAATAGGACACATCATTTCATTAGATTTAAAATCTAAGTCTATCGGTTCTAATTTAGGACCAATTAAACCTTTAGCTGTAATTGAAGATATTAATGCATGTGATTCAGTTTCTAAATGAATACCTGAGTGTCATCCTGAAACAGCTGTTTTATTTTTTAATAATTGTTTATTAAAATCTGATACATCAGTTTGACTTATTTCGTGGATTTTATTTTTATCAACCAAAAGGTTAAGAGGAATAGTATTACCTTCAACGTTTAATACTCCAGCAAGAAATGTTTTATTTGGTGTGTCAAATTCATCTAAAATATTATAATATGTTTTATTAGTATCCAAATCAGAGATTAAGTTAATATTATTCACAACATGAGTATCTGACATTCTATTATTAGTTATTTTTTTAATATACTTATATTTTCCAAATGTTATTTTTGGAAGAGCATTACCTGTAAGATATGATATGCGTGTTACATCTAAGGTATATAAATTATTATCTTGATTTACTATTATATTAAATTTATCAACTATGCTTTTATTATTTATAACACAATTAATATCTCCGTATATTCCAATTATTTCACTATGAGCAAGTTCTTGTTTTGTTGTAATTATTGGAATATCAGACATTAAGTCTTCAATCGCCTCAGACTCACTACCTATTTGTGGTGGCTTATTACGATTTAAATCTTTACACCAAAAAATATCAGATATCATATTTGATGAATTTTTGTATATACTATGATATTCGCGGTCTTTATTATTCTTAAATTCAACTAATATATCATACGTTGGTATCTTTATAGTATTATTTTCAATTTCAATAGTTGCTGCTCCAATTGTATCATAAGTAGTACCATTAATTGCGTGGACACCTTTATAATTAAATATTCCTTTAAAAATATCATTAAGATTACCTAGTTCAGCAGTAGTTCCCCGGGCAGATTTTCCAATTGGATGGTGAAGTTTCCCCAAAGGATATAATATTATATCATATGTAATAGTACTACCCGTCACACCTGTATAACCTGTAATTTTATATATATCCACTGTATCTGTAATCATTATATATAATGTATATACACCTTTTGTAATTTCATGATAACCAAGAGCATAATTACCACCATTAGTTGATATATCACTAATAAATACAGCTCCAGTGTCAGTTATGAATCTAAAACTTCCATCACTATTATCAGCATCAATAGCTACAACATTTTTATTTCCGACTTTAACAATATGATCTAGTTCTACATAATTATCTAGTGTAATCATACCATTCTTTTTTATTCAATAGGTAGTTGCAAGTGGTTGTTTATCATTTGTAGTAACTCTATTAATTGTTTGATTACCATCTACCATACGTTTAACTGGATGAGATGTTCAGTGCATAATGCCATCACCTAATAAATAGTTTAGATTTTTTGTTAATGTTAAATTTAATAATCAATTATCTAAAGGTATAAGTTTGCTATTTATTATTTCTAATAGTAATGGTTTAATTTCAGATGTAATTAAAAGTTTGATATCATGAGGAGTTTGTGTTGCATTTTTATATTTTAATGATATAGTTTTTCATTTTATTTTTAATGGATTTTTATCATCTATAATACTAAATATATCATGTTTATTTGTACCATTCGAATCGGCCAACACTAACATATCTTTATTATTTAATTTAAACATTTTGTCAGGCATAGTAGCTTCGACATAATCTCCACCTGTAATAAATACTTTAGGTTCAAAAATAGCATATCCACCCAACTTGAATATAAGTCTTCCGAATTTACTTTCTCAATCAGTTATATTATGTAGTGATAATTCTGTAAGTGTAGTATCATCCATCAATAAAGCTTTATCAGTAGAAACTGTAGCTATGTCTGAATTTTCAAAGTTTGTAGAAGGTTGTACCTTCATGTAATATACAGCTTGATCACCTTTCATATATGCATCATAATTGAAAGGTTCATTTACAGTACAAAATTTAGGACTATCTCCGTCACCAACAACAAAGTTATTAGTAATACCACTAATAGATTGTTTATTAATAAAACGTAATCCATCTAGATTATTTTTACTTGATTTAAGTAATTCACCATCATGACTTATTTCAGCTAATAGTTCAAAGTAAAGATCACCATTAGCATCTGATTTTAAAACACTGGCAGATGGTTCTGTTGATTGTTTAACATTTTGTATAGCAACAATACTATACCCTTGATTACTAACACGTATTTGACCACGCTTTTTATTTGATTGTTCATATACATAAACCTTGATAAGTTGATCTTCACTAAAATCTGCGATATTAGTTACGGGAGTATCTTGTTGAGTCCCTTGGGTCATGAATACATTTTTATTATCTGACATTTGTCACCTCTTTTATTAGTTAAATTATAACAAGAAAAAAACTACTTTCGTAGTTTAATATACTTTGTTTGAATAATCTAAGATTAAGCAACAGCAGTTATTTTAATTGTTTTAATAGTTTTACCATTGACAATAATATTAACAGCAACTTTTTTACCAAGAACAGCATCAGCAGCTAGTTTACCTGTAATACCTGTAATTATAGGGTTAAGATCTACTATATGACCTTTTTTAGGAGTTTTAGCCATAGAAGGAGCAACAAGCTTATCAACTGTTAGATTCATTGCAGTAGCAATTAATGCATCAGCTTTATCATCTTTAACTTCTTTTGCGTCATCAGTAGCATTAGCTAAACTATCTTCGAATAATACAGCTAGTAATGAATTTGTAACTGTTCTTTTAGGAACAACATTCATAGTTCTAACTTCAGCATAAAATTCAATATCATTAGTATTATCAACATTACCTGTATTCATAGCAGTAACGTCTAAGTTATGTACGAATGAATCATTAGTTCCGATAAATCCAAGAACTTTATGTGCTTTACCAGCACCTGAAACAAGTGTAGCATCAACAATTTGATTTTCAGCAAATTTATCAGCAAGTGATGTACCTTCAGCATCTTTACCTGTAATATCTTTAACTTTTTTAAGTTCAGTAAGACCTTTATCAATATTAACTAATTTTGGTAAGAATATTGATCCTGATTGAACTTTAAATCCGGCAATTGTACCCATAGCGAATCTACCAGAAACGATAGTTTTAGTAACTCTATCTCCAATAAGTCCAGCCATAGCAAGTTTATTTCAAGTGAAATCACTAAGTGTAACTGTAACATCCATTTCAGTAACTTCAGCATTGTGACAGAAAGATGTAACAGCGTTAGTTAATTCGAATAGAATTTGAGCGGCATCTTCTTGTATTTTTCCAGGTTTTGCTGGATTAACTGTAAGACCGAAAGCTGGAAGACTTTTAGTTTCAGTAATTTTATCCATACCAACTCTAATAGAATTTCTAGTAGTTTTAATCATGTCTTGTTTAACGTGTTGAACAAGTAATGATGGAACACCAGCGTGAATATCTGAAGCTAGTTCAAATTTTGACAATTTATCAGGTGTTGATCAGAAAAATCTTTCTCTGTTAATTTCAGTTAGGTATTGTTTCATTTCATCAAATGATTTATCTGATAAATTAATACCTCTACCGATATGTTCTTTTTTACTTCATTTACCGTTAGATTCTGAATATTTAAGTTCAGCTCCACCAGTAGTTCTCTTAACTTTTATAGCAGAAGCATAAGCGTTAAGTGGGTTTCCTGTAATCATTTTTCTAGAAATAAATCCTAGATCCTCGATAGGTAGATCAAATGTAAGATCTCCTTTATTATCGATTCTACCTACATATGCAAGTGCTTGTGCAAAGTTTAACTTTTTAGCAACTGCTGCAGGAATTTGTTTAAATAATGGTTTCATATTTAATTCCTTCTACCTTTAACCTCGTGGGAATTGGTGTATTTATATTTTATCAAGTGATTTCATCGTCATCATCTGTAAGATCTTCAAGATCAAATTCTTTTTCAGCTTCACCCTCATCAGTAGATGATTTTTTGAATGCAGATTTAAATGCTTCATCATCTTCGTCATCAGTTTCAGCAGTTTTTTCAAACTTGTAATCTTCTCTTCCTTCAGATTTGACAAAATCAGCTAGTTTTTGTTTCACTTCATCAATAGTATCTTCATCAGTAACTCCAGCTAGTTTCATAGCATCTGTTATTTTTGAATCTTTAATAATTGATTTAGCAACTTCGTTTCTCTCTTGTTTTGTTTTTTCTAATTGGAAAGGTTTTAGTAGTGCATCCGCAGCTTCTAATTCTTTGACAGCTTTCTCAGCAGCTTTTTCAGCTTTTTGAGTAGCTTCATCAAATTCACCTTTTAATTTAGTGTAGTTCTCTTTTTCAGTTTTGGCAACATCTTTTAGTGGCGCGATTTCTTCTCTAAATATAAAGTCGTTATGTTGCTTAACTAATAGTTCTACCTCCGCATTTGTTCATGTTGGATTTTCTCCAGTTTTGTGATTGAAAGTAAATTTCATTGTTTCTCCTTTTGGTCATATTGAATAAAACATAATGTTGTATTCGGGGTGACTTCTCTTTGCCCCTCACCATTTAATGATAACACAAATTTTAGGAATTACGAAAAAAAAAATAAATTAATTTATTTTTTAGTATTATCTTTAGGAGTAGCAGCTGGTTTTGCACCTTTAGTAACTCCAAGCATTGGATCTCCAGCTTTTAATTTATTATCTTCAATAGTTGATAATTGCATTTTAATAACCGCATCTTTAGGTATATTAACATTACGAAGTACTCCTACATGTTTTTTAAAGAATCTTTCAAAGTTTTTATTTCTAAATCTAGCCATCTTGAATAATACCATTTCAGCAGCAACTTGGTTGAATGTTGCAATTTCAGTATTATGTTTATTAGTACCGTTAGCAACTGAGTCTCTTAAACCGAATAAATATTTAGTAGCTTTATCTTCAAGTGTATCAACAATTAACATATTTGCAGTTAATGTAGGTGATCCTAACATAAATGGTTCTGTTCCATTATTACCGTTAGTAGATGTTCCTGTATGAATACGTTGTCCTTCTTCAATTTTCTTAGCCAATTCATTTGGTAAGTTAGATGTATCATATACTCCATTTTGTTTTAATTGAATCTTAGCATATTCTCATTCTTTTTTAGTTTGATTACCGTGGAAATTTACATTAGCTAATAATGATTTAACAAAAGTATCTTTATCTGGTATAGCATATTCCATGTTTTCAAAGTATTCTACTGGAATAGTTGTATGACATTTTGGTAATTTACGTCATTTAGTAGGTGATTTGTTTTCATCAGTAGTAGTTGATATTACACTTCCATCAATTGTTATTTTATCTAGATCTGCCTTATATATAA
This sequence comes from Lepetodrilus elevatus, assembly GCA_034780755.1. Taxonomy (NCBI): domain Eukaryota; kingdom Metazoa; phylum Mollusca; class Gastropoda; order Lepetellida; family Lepetodrilidae; genus Lepetodrilus; species Lepetodrilus elevatus. The sequence goes on from JAVCKZ010082713.1 coordinate 31,701, forward strand.
TTCTATATGTAGGTAATCCTTTTTTATTAAGTTTTCATTCATATCCAATTCTATATGTAGTTTTGTTTTCAGTTATAGTACCAGTAGTCATTCCTGTTGCAGAAGTTACTAATGGACCAAGCATTTCAACTCTTCCGTCTAATAATACTATAATAGGTGTTTTATTTAAATATACAAGAGCTAGTAATGCAGAACCTTTTTCATATGATAATGCTAGTTCTAATCTTGGATATATTTTAACAAAGTCAGATCTATCTAATAATTTCTTTAATCCAGGGTCAGTTGAAGTTTCTATTCCTAGTAATGGCTTACTAGTTGCAAGATTCTTCATAGTAATAGCAGTATTGAATGCTACTATATCTCCAAGATTTAACTCAGGTACATCAGGATCTGATGTATTGATTGTAGCTATTGGAGCATCTACGGCACCCGCTTTAAAGTTACCTCCGACTATTCCCCTATTCATATTATTTTTATTTCCAAATTTAATCATATTTGAAACCTCCGATATTTTTATTATATATTATTTTTCATCATCTATGAGTTCTTCTTCATTATATTTTTCCATAACTAACACAGTATCTAATCCAAGATTAACAAATGGTGTCATTGCAGATTCATAACTATTAATGAAATCGGCTAATTTTTCATATTTACCTTTTTCAATACGTTTCTTATTAGTAGTATTCTTTTTAACATTTTGTATGAATTTTATAAGACTTATATTTGACTGATCAATCATACATACGTGTTCATCTCATATTGTTTGACCTATTTTTTGTCTTTTTAATATATCATGTATTCCATTTTTAATCTGTATCTCTGAGTTTAAAAGTTTTAAATCTTTCTTATCTAATATATCATTTAATCTATGATTAACTCCTGAACTAAATGAACCTTGATCATTATCAATAGTTAAATGTGACCCTCATACACTATATGTAATTGGATATTTACTAATCAAATTTTTAGTAACATTAGCTATACTATCTAAATATGAAGGTATTTTCTCACCATTTAATCCTCTACCATAGGCAGTTACTTCTATTTGAGGTGCTATTACAAATCTAACATTACGCATATATAAATCTTTATCTAAAGGATTATCATCTCTACTTAATTCTGCTGTAATTAATAAAGGAGTAGCAACTAACCTACGATTGACATCGACATCTCAACCAATAGATCTACCTACAATATTACGTCCTTCACCTATATAATCGTCTGTATTTACTAATATATCATTCATATTATGAATATTGTATGTTTTAGCATCAGAACTTTCATCATCATCTGCCATTCCCATTAAAACAGCCAACGCATGTTTATCATTTTCTATCAGAGAAGACTGAATAGCAGCTAATATCTGCATACGTTTAGTTTCATTGTTCAGTGTTAATGGGTTAGCAAGTTTTGTTTCTCTAACTAATGTATGTTTATAAGCTATTCCATCTATCTTATGTTCGAAAGTAACTTCTACTGCAAAGTGTTTTAATAAACCTTCATTGACAATATGATCTCAGTTTTCAAGTATTAATGTTTTATTACCTAATAATAAATCTGGATTCATTCCACCAAGGTTCATAGACATAAATTCTCTAACTGGTAGATGTTTCTCAGCTAAAATAGACACTGGATGTGTATCATCTCAGTTATTTGTTGTAATTAAAAACTTAGTTGGGTCAGCTTTAAAATGTGGGTCATATGAATTATATACTTCTGGAGAACGTCCGATTGAATCCACTAATAATGATAATGCACTATATCATTCTTTCTCTGTTGGTACAGCTCCATCATCATTAGCTTCGATAGGTTCTTCAATATGTACTAAGGCAAAATATCCACCATTACGGGGTTCAATACCGGCAATACCTGATATATCATCAAAACTACCATATTCAATAGACTGGTTTTCTAACATATTAGACTTACTTGTTAATCTATACATAAGTTGTTGTGATTTCTTATAACCTTTAGGGAATGTAAATCCAGCACGTTTCATTTTAACCAGTGTATTACTGAATGAGTCTGATAGACGTTTGGCGGCAGCAGTTGAGTATTTACGTAATCCAACACAAGAGGCCATTGGATCTTTTTCCATAATATAAGCCTCACCTACATTTGCTAGGTATGACTTACCAGTTCCTTTGGCAGATAATAGTATTAAGAATGTAGAATCACTTAATAGAAGATTTACTCTTGTTTCTGTTAATACTTTCAATAATGCTTCTTTTGTATTTAGTCTAGCTTTGTTAGATGCTACATTATTCTCTTGATTTAGTTTAATTTTCACTTTGTTACCCCATGTCTCTTATTACAATCATACCGTAGTTTTTAAATTTTTAAAAATAAATCTATTGGTGATTATACTCCTGAACTACATATATATTAGGATATATATATATATATATATATATATCCATATATATGTGTGATAGGTTTAATTACAACATTGGACCCATTCTGGTTTTGTGTATAAGAAAAGCTGGGAAGACATCCCAGCTTAGAAGTTAAATGAATTTCAATCATTTTACTAAACGTATATAGAATTACATACACAAAAAATCAAGAATTGGATAGCAATTTATCCACTATCATTATATACTGAATTAAGGATTTTTGGTATATATAAATAGTGTATAATATATCTGAGTATGTTTAAAAGCATCCTCACCTATTGTTGTTAAGTCATGCTTTCGACAATTCCTTACTCTACTCCCGCAGAGTAAGGACCTTTCTTTGCCCTTTTCTTCATAATATAGTATATAATATATTTACAAGAACAAACAGGATGCATGATATCCTACTGAGGAATACTCAGGTAATAATGCAGGGTGCCACACTTTAGTTGGCAATTTTTTTTACAAAACTCATTAATGATCATTAATGAGTGAACACAATTAATATAAGTAGACACAATGATATTAATTGTATAGTCTTTAAGTAATGAGTAACCAGTTCGTCTGGGGTGAGAGGCGTCGTACCTTCATTATAGAGATTCGTGACTGGGTAACCAGGGTCAAAAGTTTGTTATAAAAGCGGCATATGAGAACAACATCTACGAACACATGCAATCTATTGCACCACAATAAAAAGTAATCCCTTCAGTTTGAATCTGATAGAATAAGATAGTGCCGAAAACTAGTAAAGCATTATAAGTGTGTATAAAGGGTATTCACCAAACTATGAAACTAAACTATGGTTAAGTTTCAGGAATTCGGCATAGGTCGTTTTTTTTTGTTTTTAAAAATATATGATATAATTATTTTGCAAAGGAAGCTAAGCTACGGTGAAGCTCCAAGAATTCGACTTAGGTCGTTTTTTTGTTTTAAAAATTAAAGCGCGTGTTATAATAAGTAAGTAAATATATGGTCCGTTGGAAAAGTGGTTAATTCGTCTCCCTGTCACGGAGAAGACCGCGGGTTCAAATCCCGCACGGACCGCCATTAGCTGGCTTAGCTCAGTTGGTAGAGCAACGGTCTTGTAAATCGTAGGTCGTAGGTTCGACTCCTACAGCCAGCACCAAATGCATAAATCAATGCGCCGAAGAACTGATAATGATTATTATTGTAGGAATAACTTATGTTATTTTTTTTGTCTTAAAATCCAAATATTCTCTAACTTGTAAAAACGCATTCTTTTTACAGGGTACGTAATATACACGGTATAATGTTTTAGTACAATGAACTGGCCTCTTAACAATGCTTCTACTTAGTTCTATGGGGATAATCGCATGCGGTTATTTTTATTTGCTAAAAAAGGGCTTTGGTGTAATTTCAGATTAGCTAATGTGTGTTTATGGGATTATTTTTATGGCATACGTAATGTTACTTCCTCATGTCGTAATCTATACTGAATACCGGAAAAGACGATATTTTTTTATAAAAGACTATTCACAAACGAACGACGAGACGTTCTGTTCATAACGGCTTTTATAAAAATACCGACACAACAACGCTAAGCTGTTGTGCAGTACCTACCGTACCAACACTACACACACGTGTGTAAGGGTTGGTGTAGTTCGATGACCTACAATTCATAGACACGAATTGCTATGCCATCTCACCTAGACACGGGCCGATACCTCTACCGAAACAACGATACGTTTCGGCAGTCAGCCTCGCTTCCGCTCGCACTCACATAACACGGTTATGTTCGATTCATAAGACACCAGAACCAAACAGTACTATGCTCGCTATCGCTCGCCCTTAAACTCACTTAGCTCACTATCGTTCGCAATGGCATACTATATTTGTTTATCAACCATACACCACTTCCCTTTCAGCAAGCTGACTCGGTACGTTCTAAAAGTTTAACTAAGTAACTATTATATTCAAATTTATGAATTGTATATCAAAATGATCTAGAATATCGTTCGCTACGCTCCAATACACTATTTCATTTTAATATTCACAAATTTTGTGAATATAAATAAGATCACAGAAACGAGATAAAAATGATAAAAAATTTAAGTACAGAATTCAGAAACAAATACGAGAAAGAGATTAAAAAATACGAAGGATATATGGAAGAAACGTTAGCAGATGTAAATCCACAGCACGGAATGGTTGTAGAGGTAATAATGAGGATGCACGAACAGACATACAGCTTCGCAAAGATTGAGGTATTATTAGAAAACGAGAAGTATGTTCAAAAAGCATGAGATCATGCAGCTATTGTAGAGCTTGTCGAAGAGAACCTTGTAGAGATCGACCAAGTGATCGAACATGGAAACGAGATGGAAGCAATGGCACAAGCATTAGGTATTGAAGTAGATTAGGGTAAAACCTATTTTATTTTAATATGACGATGCGCTGAGATAGAATGAGGGTTTCATATACCCTCAATAGATGTATGACCACACTCAATGGTTAATAAAAGACAAACGAACATGAGGATTGCACATGAGGTTGAATATAATATATATATAATATCAGATTACACATGAGATTGAATATGTCAGATTGCACATCAGATTGCACAGGAGGTCGAACGGGGTCGAACGAGATTAAACATGAGGTTGAACGAGACTAAACGATTCTTCTACTGAAACAAACACACGTTTCACCAGTCACACCGCTCGCTATGACAACTACTCACGTAGATTGCGTCGCTCGCTACTCACTTCGTTCGCGAATCGAATACCAGTATAAACGAGACTCAAGATTAAATGATAATTCACTCACTGCATCGCAGATTCGTTCATATAAAACAGGCTACGTACGAAATCCAACTGCCCCGCAGATTGCATTTCGTCCTTCGCTAATTATTAACTCCTTACGTCGTCATTAACTCGTCAGTCGGCGTACAACGCACTCCTATCCTCGTTTTTAGGTACTTTAGAGGCGAAGTATCACCCAATAGATGCTAATGTACTAATGGAGCAACCATCATGCCTTAAATCGTTCAAATGATAGAACATAGAGAGCGATAGGGTAAACACGTTTAGGGAAAAAAATTACGAAATTAAGAAGTTGGCAAAGTTTTTTAACCAATTCGATAAATATTTTCCACAATCTGTTATAATTATATAGATAAGTTAATACAAACAAAGTTTTCAACATAACCTAAAACTCTTAACTTATCACCATAAACAAAACAAAAACGAAAAGAGGGCACCATGCCAACAACAACAAAAACAAACACAACAATTATTATCAGTTTTAAAAATACTTTATTATTCAAACAAAACAATAAATTAATATCATTACCAATTTCTCAAGCTAACAACAAAAACTTACCAACTGGAAAATTAGACTTTAGAATTAACAAACAATGATTATCACCAAAAAATCGTTACAAAATCGAACTTTTATCAAACTCACATTTAATTACAAATAATACAATTTATCCTGCAGCAGATTCTAAAACACAATACGATAACGTTCTTAACTTCGTATCTACAAAACAACAAACTTTAGAATTAACTAGCTCAGACTTAAAAATATTATCAACATTAATTAAAACATACAACATAAGTTCAATTAAAAAACAATTAATAAAATTATCAATCAAACTATAATAAAACTACGTAGAATTAACAACCCTGAAAAGTTGTTTTTCTATCAAAATTTTCCCGCTGGGAGCACCTCATACGTCACATCGCTAACACGATGCTCCTATTCGGCGATTTTATCGGGACAGTTACACTCGCAGGCTCAAACAGTTTAGTCGACCCGATACTCAATCCGATACAATCCGATACACGGTCCGGACCTAAGTAACCCCACACCTAGCCAGCTGCATTGCAGACTGTCGTCGGCGTGTGGCGCGAGAAGACCCCCATTTTAAAAAAAATTTCTTTGGCTTTGGCGGCGAATTTTTGGCTGGGATTTTTGGATTCTTAGAATTGAACGATGTTCCCCTGGGCAAGGAGTGGCTGTAAGACCTCCGCCACCCTTTGGTTTCGTTCCTTTGCTCTGGCGCCTTGGGCTTTTCTAACTGCACAAGGATACACATTGTGGCTGTTGTCGAACGGATTTATACATGTTGCAACACGTTGTGGATACAACAAGTGTGTAACATACTATATATACTATGTATATATAGGTAGTGGAGAACTGTGGCGATTCGCCTCATATTGACACCTACTATAAATCCGCCAAACATGTCTTTCGGCTTTGTTAGTTTTCAGGCCGCTTATTCCTACGGCTTTGGTATTTCGAAACTGAACGGTGATGTTGAGGAATATCTAAGTAATATTACAGTCGTGGCGTAAGCGATGGAGACTATAATTATATTGTAATAAAAGTAAAGCTCTTATTACACAAGAAAACATAGTGGAAAATCCACAGAATGGAGAAACATATGGACCTAAGAAAGTTACAAGAAATTGTAAAAGAAAAAAATAGGATTGATAACATCAAACCGTCACACCAAGATTGTATAAATGGTACTGGTAAGTTTTATGAACGTAAGCAAGTAATGTTTGAGGAGTTGATATCAAGAGAAGTAATCTTGATTACAAACAACCAATATAACAATACAATGGCAGAACTAATGAAAACTAAGTTATCACCAACAAGAGTTATGAGTGAAGGTATTTTGAATACCATCATGTCATTACACAAACAAATATTAAAATAGTGGAAAATCCACGGAAAAGAGAACAAGATGGAAAAAACAATATACGAATTAACAACAGAAGAGTTCATTGAACTAATGAATAGTAAGTACGATACGGTAGCAGATATGATAGAGGATAACCCATTTATCAAACAACAATTTGATACGGATGTTATTAAAGAAGAAGGTGATGAGTAATGTTAGTAGATGTTATATACAACTTCAGCTACAACGATGGTGGAATTGATTATGTATCAAACGTTGGTGTAGAATGAGAAAAGGATTTTGGAGATGATAGTGTGTTAGCATCACATGTTAAAACATTAGAAGTATCCAAAGTTGAAAAAGAAACTGGGATTAAACTACCAATTGGTGGTGTCGTAGTAAGAATAATGGGACGTGACAAACTCCAAGAAATAGAATATAAGGAAGGTAGAGCATGATAAGTTTATTAGTAAATGAAAAATTAGGAGTGAAATATACATTTGGAACAAATGGAGAATTATCACAACTAGAAAAAATGGCGTTTCACCAAGAGGTGGTGAATGGAAAGGTCGAGCAAAGCTTTGAACCTGGGAATAGGAATATGTATATAATCAAAACCAAAACATTTGGTTACGTATATGTATCTGCAGTTGTTAAACATAGTCTTAATGACATCATGTTGCTACAAATTAAACAAGATAAGGTGAAAGACGTCTGGGTAGATGTAATGAAAAAATGATTATGAAGGGAGGCGAATTAATATGGATATAAAGATATCATGTAAAGGTTATACCAATGAGAAAACATTCTCATATAGGTTATGAAACCAAGTAGTTATCAAAGAAGTTGATAACATGACAGAGAAAGAAATTATCAAAGAATTAAACAAACACGGTAAGAAAATTAAATATATGGATAGTATAGGAATTAACATGGATAATCATGACAATTTTGGATATGAAACACCACAATTTATATGAGATACGCTTGGAGCGATCAGAAAAGGAGAGAAATAATGAAAGAAAAAAATAAGAAAGCCATAGAAGTTTTAAATGAATATGGTTGAAATATCAAAGATACAAAAGAATTACTAGGAAAACTTTACAATCTAACTCTATATGGAAACAGCGGAGATATGATTATGGAATTTGAAGATGAAGATGATGAAGTCATAACTCTAATGATATATCAAGAACATAGAGATGATGAAGTAGTATTTGTAAAAGGAGATGAGTAATGAAAAGTACAATAAAGATTGACAAGGTTGCCGTAAAACATATTGAGGCACTTATAGGTTTTATAGATAGGGCATATAATGGTGATTCACTTTTGTGTTCTGTTGAAAACATTACACTACTAATTGCGAAAGCTAAGAAAGATTCACAAAATTGTTTTGAACTTATAGGTGAAGAAGTGAGAGTTAATTTCATAGTTACAAATAATGAGATTGAGTGAATAGAAGTGTTCCCACTTGAGGTTGAACCAGAATGAATCATGTCAAGAGAAGAAATAGAAGAGGGGGTGTGTAATGAATAAAAAACATTATGGTTCGGTATTATCTGAAATAGAGTTTGAAGAAAACATCTACGAACAACAAATTGATAATGACATTATCATGAATAATATAACTACTGACGTCGTTGCTAATTGATAATGACATATGATGAATGATTAACTAGCATTAGTATATTGAATAGTGCTAAGAGTTCAAGAGCTATACGCACTATGTATATGCAATTAGGTGGAGGAACTGAGTTTCGTAAGTTTGCATGAATAGGTGCAGATAGGAGTAAAAGACGGTGTGATTGGTTTAATATGACGATTAGAGACGTAGTATTCACATTTCACGCCAAGAAGCGTATTAAACAACGTGTAGGTAATGTAAATATCAATGATATTAGAGGTGAATTATTAGAAGCATTTAAAGCCGCTAAAACATCTCAAATAGATTATCAAACATATGTTACAGAACGTGCCGTAGAGATCGATGGTAATAGAATTACCTACAATTGAATATGAAAATATAAGGCAGGTAAAAGTATAGTTCTAACTACATATATTAAAACTAAAAAACAAGTAGTGTTGAAATATATTAAGGAGAATTGAAGAAACAAAAACTAATATTACAGTTATGTACGATAAGTTGTTGTTTATAATTATATAGTAAAGAGTTAAAGCTTTACGTCAAAAAAAAAAGAAACAGGAGGCCCAAAATGGCTAAGAAAGAATTAAAGAAAGAATTGTCAATAATGAATGTATTGGCGGAAATTAAGAAAGCAGGAAAGTTACCAATGTTTAATCCAAATATTTCATTATCATTGATTAAGAAATATAATGAGGAAGATGTTATATCACTAAGATTAGTAACTAAACGTGATAATTACAGAACATTTGCGAAAATTAAAGTTGATGAAAATTATAACATAATAAGTGTTGATGTTCCACAAAATATATTACATTATTTAGATTCAGATTGAGTAGAATATGAAGACGTTGAAAAAGAAGTTGAAGTTGAAGTTTATTCACATGACGCTCTTAAATATGAAACTTCAGATATGAAATTGTTAGACGAAAAAGGTACTTATAAAGTTATTTCAGTACAAGTGCCACACATAAATAGAGTTTACAAACGTGTTACAAAAACAAAATTAGTAACTCAAGTAAAAATGGAGAGTAAATAATGATATCAATTAATTACAAAGTTATAGCAAAGTTAGATGGAAGTGACGAACAAACAACAGAAGTTCGTGTAATAACTTTTGATTCAGATACATCTTTTGATAAAATTATCACAGATATTATAGATGGATATGTATCTGAAAGTGAGTTTAAACAAAAGGATTTTGAAGATATAAATGTTATCTTTACAAACCTAGCAAAATGATTTTAACGGATAGAAGTTTAGAACGTAAGATCATGGGTATTGACATTGCGTTAGAGGTGAAAGACGGTAGGATATTAATGGATAGTTTTAATGTATTATTCTTTGGTATCAAAGGGTTTGACAGTTGGAAAGAAGCTAATATGTATCTTTTCAAAATAGATTGTGAATACATATTTGGAGGTAAAAAATATGGCAAAATTAATACAGACAAATGGTAATTATGTGTTAGTAATAAATGACGAAATTGTTATTCATTTTAATAACACAACGCTTGACAAAGCACATAACGAGTACAGAACAATTGTTTTCAATAAGATAAGGCCTCATATGTGGCATTCTGGACTAATGACAAAAACAGACGCAAAAGAAAGATATCCATATTTAAAGATATAGAAAGGTAATAATGGACTTAAAACAACTTAAAAAAGATGCATTAAAATACGATGTGATTCCAAAATTAGAAACATGTACTGAGTATTATATCTCATATAATACAAAGTCTGGCGTAAATAAAATAGAACAATATAGATCGTTGGAAGACCGTAACCTTAGATATCACGAATTAAAAGGTGACAAAGTAGCGTTAAAACTATGACAAAAAGATTACACAGTTGTAGTTGGTGGAAAATTAGAAAAAGGAGATAGAAATGAATAAAGAAATAAAAGTAGAGGTTCAATACAATTGAGTCAATGAAAATTATGAAGCGCCTATGACTTTGACATACAAAGGTACAGGAGAAATACCATATGCATGAGTAGTAAAACAAGTTAAAGATAACTCATTAAAATATATGTTAGAAAATAGAAGTGAAGTACAATCAAAAGAATATATGAAAGAAATGTTTGATGAAACAGAAATACTAATACAAGTAAAAGGAGATAGATAATGAGTATAGAAATAAACGAAGTTGTTAAACACATATTGAAAATGAAAAAGAATATAACAGAAAAAGAAAATGATATATTGATGAGCATTACAAAAGAGTTAGTGAGTGAAGCGGACTTTGAAGAAATTGAAAAACAAATAGAAAAAGGAGATAAATAATGGATAAATTAAGAGGAATGGACTTAAATAAAAGTAGTTATGACTACGTAAGATTCATGGATGATGATAAAAAAATTAATACTATTTTAGAATTGATAATTGAAAGATTACGGGTAAATGAAGTTACTTTAACAATAGGTATTAAAGAATATAAAGCTGGAGAATTATTTGCTATGAAAGATGATGAAAAATTAAGAAATTGAATACTTGAAAATGAAGAAGAAATATATGAAAGCATACTTTTTGAAGAAATGGAAAACCTAACAAATTATGAATATTGAGAAGCAA
>JAVCKZ010082714.1:0-25904 GCA_034780755.1 Lepetodrilus elevatus
CCGCTGTCCTTCAGCAGAGTGACGTTCATCTCGACGGGGATGTTTTTACATCCGGGTATTTTGTAAGTTCCGGGACCCCGAGTCAGGAGGGTTCCTGACGGACTTATCTTGGTCTGCTCCAGAAGATACAGCCCGTAACCCTGGTGGGGATGGTATAAGTGGGTTATTTTTTAGTTCTTGTTGCATACAGGCATACTTTCCGAGAATACATAAAGCAATCGCTGGCAATACACTACATGTACACTACCATTATACAATTATCAATTATTTCTTAATGGATAAATACAAATTGTTTGAAGTTTTGTTTCTATGATCTAAGAGTATGATACGCATACAGTACGGATATATAACACTTATCGATGATAATGTTCCCTTCGTACCGGTATTGGCTCGTTCCCATTTAGGATTGGCACCATTTATTTCAGAAATATGTAATTTAAAAGTAGCCTACGCGTACATTCACTATCTATAGCAAACAATAACACTATCACCAGCAGGGATTACATTATCGCTAACGGATAAATGTATGCTATAAATACTAGATAGGATATCCCTCCCCCCCCAAGTGAGACATGTATCTGAATGTGTGTGAGGGTATACTAATGTGTGGGTGGATGTGTGGGATGGTGCTGTTTGAGATCACTATAATTATTATGTTTACTATCGCGTCGAGACATACGAATACCGACCTGCATGAATCCTCCCTCTATCTGTCCAATGTCTATTGCCGGATTCAGACTTTTTCCAACGTCCATGACAATATCGGTTCTTAACACCTGCAAATAACCAGATTGACGTCAGTGATTTTATGAATGTAATCATTGAACGTATGTATCCACATGCATGCTCAGTGGAATGTAACCACACACATGGGAGAAGGATGTTTCCGTAGATCATCACTATGGCCCTTTATATTAATATCCCTTTACAGGAACTCTCAGCCATTCTGGAGATAATACCAACATTTCGACTTCTTCATATTTTGGATTGGAGATGCTATGGGTTATAATATAAGTATGACATAGACCGTAATAAAGGATAGCAGTTAACCAAAGCGCAAGTGTCCGACTTCCGGTATGCTCAGTGACCTTGACCCCAAGCCTCACCTGGTGGTCCCCAGTCAGACAGTCTATCTCCACCTCCGAGCACGCTGCTCCACAAGTGAAGTAACTGAAGTTCCGACCCTTGTTTGTGACAGGATCGTAGTCTAGATACTCTGCGCTATTGAAACAGATGCAAATGATCATGATCATCAAACGATAAATAATTGTGAACCAGTTTCCGATGTGAATATATTATACTATGTACTAGTATACCATAAACTACTTTTGATAATGTGACGATAGACATCATATTATTATATGTACGCTTCATTTCTGTGAATATGTACTATATTTTGTTTTTAAAACGACTATATACAGAGCAATGGTTGACCTCAACTCATTACATTAATCCATATAATTACACATCATATATATAATACATACCCATGAATTCATTTTAGAAAAGTAATACATTTCATGCCCACCAATTCCAATCGTAAAGGACACGGGCCATGTGGCTTTGGAGGTATTACGCTAAGATTATTCTCAACGATATCTATTCAACGACCTGTACTAATAAGTATATTCCTAACACTACACACACTACTGTCTTCCCCTCTTATCACCTGTAGTGTCCTGCCACAGACAGATGGACCCGATTCTTGTAGGCCGCGTTCACCTGCAAGTAGTCAATACATTGTCCGTGATATGCACATACATCACTACGTTTCAGATTATAATTAGGATTTATTTACAAATTACCGGCAATCCGAGCTGAAATATCATACAGACACCGCTGCATAAGTAAACTACTAACCCAGTCTTTGAATGTTCCTTTAGGGTTCTCTGCCTTGAAGGGCTGAAGTCTTTCGAGAAGAATCTCACACGAATTCTGAAATGAGTATTATTGCATTGCAAGTATGGTATATTCTAGCGCAGAGGTCGCATTGCTGTTAGCACTCGCAAGCAACTACAGTACTAAAACCATCCTTCAGAACCAACCACTGTTCACAGATCCAATGCAACATTCAGCACTACGGGTGTGGTAGGTTTGTTCTTGCTTCATAGTATACCATCAAGCCTGAACACGCATAGCAACAAAAGTTAGGTGTCCTGTTAGGTATCCTGGCAAGCACATTTAACGTGTATGCTTAAAATGAAACAGGACACCCGAGGTGAAAGTGTTCTGCCAGGATCATGTCTGATCCTATTAGGATCTGGACACCTAACTAGTATTGCTGTGATGGCTCTGAAAGCCAATTAAAACAAATATATAATTTATATTTGAAAAAAAAAAGAGAAGAAATAAGAAACCAAATAAAACTAGCGTACCCTGACTGCACATCCATTGAGGGCAGAGCCCACCCTGGCGACTGTGGCACACGTCATTTGCATCTTGTCTGTAGGCGTGTAATTACTACCTGTTGCTAAATAAGTGCTATATACTGTATATAATACCAATTACTATATACGCAAGGACGTATGGACAACCGGAAGTAACTACAAGACTACGCGTACCTTGACGGCCCCGCCATTGAGGTCAGATCCTACACTGGCGGCTGTGGCACACGTAAGGTGGATCTTGTCTGTACACGTGTCGTTGGTGTAAATCTGAGAAGTCGGAATACCTAGCGCTCTGCTGGCCACCTGGGACAGTATAAACGTTATTTTAAATAATTAATAATGGAAAATCGGCATTGCTTAACATTACTGGGCTTGGAAGTGAGCGGACAGCACCAATGGAATGTAAACCTGAGAAATCCGAATACCTAGATAGATCAGACTCTTTTTGAGAACGATGTTATGCTCAAGCTCAATATTTACATAACGTTTTATGAACACCCCTGTGTTTCCTAATCTCGGGAAAGGTTTAGTTGCAGCAATAGTGACTTTGAAAATAATAGTTTCTTATAATCTCTGAAAATATTACTAATTTGATTGGTATCCTGCTTTTGTATTCCGAGAGTCACGAATGATGTAAAATACGTGTATATGAAGTACCTGTATCATCTTTGTATGCAGTCCCTGTCCCATTTCAGTCCCACAATGTGAGACCATTACTGACCCGTCCATATAGGCCGTCACTAATGCACATGCCTGATAAAAAACATTAATTAACTGTTAATTAACTGTAATTGGATACCAAATACATGGTACAATGTTATCAGCAAGTTAGTATATTTAGTAAGTAACATGGTTTTATTTTGCCTGAATATAATCGAAATGTGAATATTTTCAAAATACCTGGTTGAAATCGTTCCGAGCCGCTGGAAATGACAGTGGATATTTGGAAGGAATTAGAGCTAGTCCTCTTTTCTTCCAACGATGAATACTACAATGAAGTTAGTGCAATGGATATGGACGGTACAAGATTATACCTTTCTAGACATTTACAGTATTGCCACTGACGTGCATAATACATTGTACACCCATAGAACTGATGACCAAGTTGAACATTAACAAAAGAACACTCAAAAGAGGTTTTCTGACAAATGTATTTTAATGTGATGGAGCTTTAACCCTCTTTAGGGCCCAGTAACTAATAGATCAGTCAGATTTCCACCCCCTTACGTCCCAGTGACTTATAGATCAGTTACATGTTCCATCCCCCTTAATCTCGAAAAGAAATGGTATGAAACGTCTTTGACAAGAACTACTAGGCTGGAAAATTTAGCTTGTCATTTAATGTAAGTATACCTGTTGAACCTGTCCACCTCCATCTTCCTAGACATGTATTCTGACTGCTGGATACAGTCGTCCCACAGTTTCCTGATGTGTGCTTCTGTAACCTCCTGGCCATAGAATGTGAAGTCCCCTTCGTTGTACAGGTTGATTTCACGTACCTGAAGACGAAATGAATTCAACAGGACATGCGTGTACAACTTTAGTACAGTTAGGCGGTTGCAGCCTATCGTTGCTCCATAAACCAGCTATTAATAAGGGATGCGTTCAATTAGCACAGGGCCGAGTAAGCCGCTTATCTAAACTGGTTCCCTGTCCCATGTATGGTTCATACGACATGAGACAGTGGCTAGTTTGGTAAGTCGCTTGCATGCCTTTCTGCCTTTGAACGCACCCCAAGAGAATGACAATTTGGATCATGTGTAAATGTATATGCTTCAATAAGTAATGATGCGTTGTATTCAGCAATCTAAATAATCTTATCTTCTTAGAATAAATTACTGATAAGATTAGATATATTTTAAAATATATATTTTTACAATAAACAGGAAATTCAATCAGTTGATATAGTTTCCACTGGTAGTTGTCTCTATACATTGTGTGCTATTGTAACATATTGTCACCTATGCTATCCAGACGCCCCGTATCATAACATATATGTTAGGTCAATGTCTAAAATCGGTAAATATATAAAATGCCTGAAATCGACATTGCCTGATTGTAAAAAAAATCGTCACCTTGGCAGTATGCTATCCAGACTCATAACATACGTATTAGGTCAATGTCTAAAATCGGTAAATATATATAAAATGCCTGAAATCGACATTGCCTGATTTTAGACATTGATTGTAACATATTCAAAAGCATTACTGTACTGAATGACTGTGTTGATCCTCACTTAAACGTATAGATCTGCAACAACCGTGCAATACCTCGTGTGGAACTGCTTTCAAGACATCTGTAATTCTGTCAATCATCGTCTCAGTGGTCAGCATGGCTTGGGGAGTACCAAATCCACGGAATGCCGTTGCTGAGGGAATATTGGTCTTGCACTGGTAACCTTTGACCCTGATATTTGGGATGTGGTATGCGTTGTCTATGCTGAACATAGCCCTGCTCACCACCTTAAGACAAAGGAATTATAGTATTAATTTTACAATTAAGTTATTTGGTTATGCTTACTAGTATATCGCTGGCTAACACCTGCGAATAGACATTATGAAAGCTAAGGGGAAAGCATAAAACTATAAAGTCAAATACCACTTGTCCGGATTTCAAGAAGCCGATCTGAATCATACTAAATAATTATGACATTCCTTGCGTAAGTGAAAAGGCAAGTAAAACCAGAAGCTTCGAGTTCTATAACATAACTGGGTACATGTTTGGATTGTTAGCTTAAAGGTTGTCACTAGTATGCGTAGACAGACTCTGATAACATGATTTGAACTAAATGCTACGTTTCCGTGGTTCTCTATCACCATTTCAACAAGGGTATATATGCTGCAAGAGACAACAGGTGTTGATAAATAAGATATGATGGAGGGATTCTAACGTACTGAAAATAAAGAAACCTAGCCTTTGCCAATTGTATCAGGCTTACCGCTGGTGACAGATCGAAACGATTTCCGCAGTTGGCATAAAGACCGATATCCAAAGCCTTAATGTGTCCAGATTTCAAGAAGCCGATCTGAAATCATCATGAAATAGCAAATATGGCATTTCTTGTTTAAGTAAAAATGGTATATGTCATACTAGGATATGCCAAATTTACCCAATTCATTACTATAGGCATAAATAAATAAATACCAATGAGTTTCGAATAACATTTTCTTAAATTTACAAATTAAAATATAGAAAAGTAGATTCAACATAATCTTGAATTTACTCATCATCGATGAAACATCCTCGTTTAATACCATTTATGGATTACATGTCATGTATAAGTATTACCCAATACCTTGTACTTAGCCAGGAAAGCATGGCGTTGTCCTGTCAGCACCATGTCTTCATCTCTGTCCAACATCACTCGGACTGGTCGGTTGACTCTGGAAATAACCGACATTTCATATGCGAATATTCGATAAAATTCCGTAAGCAATCCAATGATGTGAAGTAATTACGAGCACCAGTAGTACCATTGTCAGGTCACATTGACCTGCATCTTCATTGAAGTGATTACATGTTCGTCGATGAATATATCACAGGGCAATAATTTACTATAATTTACTATAAATTATTCATATCCGAAAGGCAGACATTCTATACGCAACTGGAGTTTACTATACGCTGGTAATTAACATGCCACTGGTTATCTCCATGGCAGGTCCATAACAGAAGACATTTCCATATAAAGGTCCTCGCACACCGGAGACGGCGACATCAAACAATTCTATCGAAATTTGTCGTCGCGAATTTCGCTTTTGGTGCATATAGATACACGATAGTTATAAGATTCTATCTTTATAATAAGACTCAGAACGTATATCGCCGATTTTGTCGCCGCTAAATTCTTCTCCGGTGTGAAAGAACCGTTAGGAGTATGTAACTATGCATTGAGCGCGGCAGTAGACTAACAAATACTTATCAATTGCAGAAAGCTCTGTGTGATGATTCTAGAGATTAATTAACCCTTTATCGTTTACAAAACTTCCTGGACGTTCTTCACTAGATTTCGTAAGGGTCCGTTATTAGGACATAAATTCAGTCATGTCGTTGACTGTTGCTAAATGCAATTGCATATAAGGCCTACTCTACTTACTTTGCAGCCGCAACTGCAATTGGTTGAGCCACAAGGTTTGGTGTAGTCTCTTTACCGCCGAATCCACCACCTGTAATGTATGTGATGTGAACAAAATAGTAATGAAATAGTAATATAGGATACAAAGACACATGATATACGGTTGTAAGTACCTATTCGCTTCACTCTGGCGACAAGACACATGCAATACAACCAAAGACACATGATATACGGTTGTAAGTACCTATTCGCTTCACTCTGGCGACAATCTTGTTGGCTAGGACACCCAATACGGCTGCAGCAGTATGCTGGAACACATATATCAAAGGTAACAATGAGCACTCACGTATTCGGCACAGATCCGAACATACATGCAGAAAGTGTACGTGTAAGATATTACTAGCATATCATTGCATAAGGAAAACGTCAAACATCAATTATGTCATATAAAACCGCTAGATCGTAAAACGATGGTTGTTGTTCACTCCATGACAACCTTAGTTCAAATTAACGCCTGGAATCTATATAAAAGAGCAGTCGACAATAATAGTGATCCAGAATTATGTGATAGTGATTCTGTATTGATTTCTGGAATTGGTACCGGTTTCAGCCAGAAACAACATCCACAGAAACTGATGAAGGTGATGACACCAAGATCCAAAGTACCTATTATCGAAACGTTCTATTAAAAAATATAAGTTCGTAGCCTAAGAACAGTTCGTAGCCATACTATATGAATCCTAAGTTAAACTGTTGTACGATACGATCAGAAGAACGTTTCGAGAATAGTCATTCGGCCTGTACTTCATCGTCAGAGGAGGCTCAATCCAAAATGCATGTAATAAGTGTAGGTTTGGGAAAGATGAATTATGGCTGACGCCTTTTCCTACAACTCGAGTATCCGTAGCATACTCATAACAGGCGTGCTACATGTACACGAGTGTGCTTAAACTACTAACACACCTGCACATCGGCAGGAAATTGGCTGGTTGCCAGTATTTCCATCCCTCCATCCTCATGTGTTGGTCGTGCAATAACACCAACGGTCTCCAGGTAGAAGTGTTCTTGTGCACCAATGTGAAGCTCATCTTCAATCACGTGATCAGACTCTTGGAAACCGAGGTCAAGGTTGCCGGTTTCCATACACATGGGCGAGTCCAAGAATGATCCACGTGAAATAGCTTCCTTCAAAAGAGCAGTTATTTACGTTAGTGACTAACTTTGTGTTTATGATGCATAGACTTATGGGCATGGCCATGATACCCGTCAATAATGAGAAATCATGACTATTATTTATCACAGGGTACGCTTTCACCTCCTCCACGATTCTTGGATATGATAATGGTGACAGTTGCCTGTATTGCGATCACGTGTTCTAATCAACTCGTAATTAATTAACCCTGACGTCAGTGGGTTCATGGAGGGTATCATTATTGAAACATGCATGACTATTGTGAATCACGTGTAATTTCAAATCCACGATTTCGTGATAATGTCATTTACCTGTATTGTAATGATAGCTTCTAATTCCTCGTACTCAACCTTGACTTTCTTTGCAGCCCGTTGTGCCTCGACCTGTGTATCTCCAAGAATACAACCAATTATTTGTCCTTGAAAGAAAACCTGCAACAGAAATGCAAATAAGGTGGTCTTAAATAGGCATACTATCACAAATGTTTGACCTATATATAGTGGTCTAGCACGGTTTTACCTGAACACAAATACATTTTAGTTTTGACTACACACGTACTTATACAACGATCTATTTAGTCCATATGTCTCACTAGTCATCAATATTTAAACCGGAATATCAGATCAAAAAGGAAGGACATTCTCACCATTTCCATAACCACATCAAACTTCGGCGATCGTGCCTTCAAAATTGTTGCTGCAAGATTTTGGAATGGTCTGCCTGACTCCGTTAAATCTGCTAAAGCCGTCAAAATCATGTGTTTACAACAGTGTATCTTCTTCATAACTGCAACTTTGTCTATATACCTCGTCTAGGTGACTGCGTGTTCACAGCGAACCGCTCCCTAGATAGGTATAATGTTAAGCGCCTGTGAGCAGCCTAGCTGGACCTCGGCGCTATATAAATATATTATATTACATTATTATTATTATATTTATATTATTATTTATGTATTAGCTCGACGTTCCCATATGTGTGCCAGTGATCGTGAAAGGTTACTTTGACCGTGTTCAATTCTTAGAATTATCTCCCTTATATTTAGTCAGGATATATGTGAGATTTCCCGGTATTTTATTCGGTAAACTGCAATGGAATGTTACCTATCATACAGCGGGAAAAATATGTTTTGAGGTAGAAAAGCGAGTATATGTATACTTTAAGAGCTTGCATGTACTTTGCATTTTAACTCCAAATCGGTCTGATATTATGCCTTTAAACACATTTCAATTATATGACTGAACTTCTCTATCTGATACTTTTTGTTTACCTTTCTGAAGCAAATACATCTTGTAAGTTGTACTCAAAACGTTTCGTAATCCCGGGGCCAGCTCTGTGAGAACTTCAGTTATTGACATTAACTATTACCTCTTCTGATGCAAATACTTCTTGTTCGTCTGTTCTGGTCTCGCCCCACGTCGTCCTTCCAGGAATATCTTTGTAGGAGACGTAGTCAACCACACCTGTCATCTTCAGAGCTTCTGATGGATCCACACTCACCAGCCTCGCGTGGGCTTTGGTACTGTACACAAAGGCAGCGTACAGTTCACCTAAATGAGACAACAGTTCACCTAAATGAAACAGCATTTACTGTAGGAATGAAGGTGACCGTCCATAATGCCTCGGCACATGTTGGAGTTAATAACCGTGGAATCTTCCTGATTAATAGTTATGACTTCCATATGTTATAAAAGTGTAGTTACCTTCCACCTTTGGTACATCGTCAACAAATATTGCCTCCCCTGTCGTCTGCTGAAGGGCTGACATGTGCACGAGTGGTCTCCCCACTGCATCATCCGGGTTCTGATCTTCTCCGACAGATTGGTACACCTGTACTCCTTCACTCAGTCCCCTTGGTACCTCCCCTACCGCATCACTAGCAGACGTGGAAGAGTCCTATGGAGAGACGGACAATGACTGTGACGTGCAATATAAACAGATTTAATGGCAACTCCTGGCATGCTAGACATGTCGAGTTGTAAACGGTTGGGTTGTTTTAATGGAATTTTAAAAAATGATCCAAGGCAAAGAGAGTACTAGTATTGCATTTACTGTGACAGAGTAGTACTACTTTAAGCAAACTGGACATGTCCAAATAAATGACCTTTTGTAGACGCTGTTTGACCTCTGTGTAGAACTTGAAGAAGAAGCTGACAGTCAGAGCACTGCGATACTGCGCCATACCTCCCGGGGCGTTGAGAGATAACGGAAGGTCTTCTGGAAGCAGCTCACCCACAATTTTCAGAAGTTCATCCGTCCATTTCCTACGACAAATATCACTTGTACACGCAAAGGAGCGATTTCGGTGTTAGTGTCGCCTATTGAAATGGATGGATGGTAGGGATCTATGTTGTTGTTCGTTGTTTATGTAATAGTTAGACCATGAAAACCGAGTGGTCTAACTTACTTAAACCTTTCCTCCATATTTCAACTGTCGTTATATTATATACTTTGCGCATAATGATTAAATGTGTGCAAATATTCGGAACTATATTATTTCATTCATGTGGCACGTACGTCACGATTTGCACGTGAGATATATTCTCATTGAAGCATGCTGGCTATTCATACTTCTGGTTACTTACAGATAAGTATGGCCCTGAACATGGTATACACATAACGTCATAATGTTCACGTGCACGTCGTGCAATGACTGATCTCCGCATGCACAGTAAGCATACATCGTGGATCACGTGCTCTTAATAGGTACTTCTCAATGTGTCAAGATACTAAATAGATTTGTGGTAACATTCTCGTATCCTCAATGGCTCAAGTGGTAGAGCGTAGGATTCATACTCAGAAAGAGTGAGTACGATCCTGACTAATGTCAAAATATTTTATAATGTGGAAGTAAATGCTGTTTAAAAACTACAAGTCTAAAATACCACAATATTATTCTAGTCATAGCTTAAAAGTAGTTAAACCACGGCACTAGCAATACAAAAGTAACACAGGTATGGTTTAACAACTCATAAAGCACATATCTAGTACATAATACATACACAAATGTATAGTCCCCAGTAGAAACGTAAGTTACTCACGTATTTCTAAGTGCCTTCATAGTTTTCGATGCCAAGAGAGTAGCTATGGCCATGCCACCATACGCCATTGTAATGTCTTCCACCACGTCACTTCCGGTCTTGAATTTCACTTTCATGCCAGCATTGACAATTGCTATGTCGTCTTCTTTCCGGTGGGCCTGTTTGTAGCCGCTGAAGTATTCGTTCTGAATAAGAAATACCATTTATTTTACAGGTGCATGCATTAATCTATTAATTACAATATGGGTCTAAGCAGTTGTCGCTACCAGGAGCATATAATGTCAATTAATTTTGAATAAAATGACATGGAATATCAAATCCATTTACCTCAGAGGTATATGGTAGTTTTACGGACAGCAATATCTCTTCTGGTTTAATGACAGTTTTTCTGTATCCGGTGAAGAAATCTCCATCCATGACGATTTCTCGTGGTTTGTTTCCTAAACAATAAATATGATCTTCAATAAATATGACCGTTTTCACAACTCAGTAGCATATCATATCCTTAGTAACTAAACGTAGTTTAACAATATGCATATATAATTATAGTTTCAAGCAAGCATACAACATGCCAATTATAATTAACTATGGATAGTTAATGAAACATTGAGTTACCATGGATATATTCAACAGTACGATTCTAATTATCCATGAATGGTTAATGAAATGAGTTGGAAGAATAGAACAAGCTGACATCAATATCGTTCCACTCCGTGCATACCTTTAGATCCTACAGTCACAACAGCCCCCGATGCCATGAAGAGAGGATTGAGGTCAGAAATAGGACTGGCTGTCATAATGTTGCCCCCGATACTCTGTGGAGGAAACCGTACATTGTACCTATGATCCGGACATGTAGACTGTACCTATGCTATAGCTAAGATGTCCAATGATATATACTGACATCATCTGCAGACTGACAAGATGTAGGACATATATCGATATAAACCTGGGTGTTGTGGTGCTGGCGTAAATTTAACTGAATATCAAGTTTATGACACATTTCTCAATTATTCATACACATGTCTAATACTCATCCTCTCACACAAGGGATACTTTATTACGCTCAGGACTCGCTGCATAGTACCACAGTGAAGTGTGACCGTAATTAAAGGTACCCCTGTGGTGCGAGGATGGTCCAATACTATTCTGTCAACGTTATAATTATTAGTAAGAAGTCTTGTACGATATGCTTCTCTATGGAGCAAACCGCTGATACGCTCTGTGGTAATGTGCATAGTATTGTGACAGTGTAACATTAGCTACAATATTCTTAATGAACTAGAGGATATATTAACCCAACTACAGTAGCGTTATTGTTGAAATTGGAACTAAGAAAACAATTCAATAATCTACCATAGTACTGAATGCGTGATCAACTTACGGCAACATTCCTGATTTGTTGACCTGCGAACCATTTCAGCATCTCAATGACAGCCCTAAACACACGTGATTTGTGTTCTGAAATTATGAACGGTACAAGATGGATATTTGTCATATAATCCGTATTCAAAGTTTTGTTAACAAATACCTATATAAAATGTTCGCTTGAGCATGAAATCGTACTCAAAACGTTCTTAAATATCAGGGCCAGATTGTTCTGTGATAGCCAGATTACCATAGTCACTAAGCAAGATACTTGTACGATATAATAATGAATTGTACACCATGTTTAAGCCTCTCCATGCTGGATTAAGCACATGTACTGCTCTTATTAAAGGCATGTCAGATTGCCTGCAGCATGGAGAGAGTTAATCTGACATACATGTATACCTCACAGTAGACTGGGTGATATAATTATTGATGTTTTAGCTGTTAACAAACCTGGAATTTCGTCAACAACTTTCTTGAGAATGTCATCCATTTTTGCCAAGGATACGGAAGACCCCAAAATGACGCCATCGCGTGCTATTTCAAACGTGTTGAGTTCCCGGATGTGAGTTGCAGCTATCAGCACGGGGTACTCCATGTTCTTGAACTTGGTCTCAATACCTGTCCATGGGGGTCATCCAAATATAGTCATACATACGTTCTTCCATATTATCTGTTCTTATCATAGAAATATGTCATAACAGTATCAAGATATTAACTTGAGTAAAGTATCCATAGTAGAATGGAGAATACATATTAAATGTGTTTCCATGCTTAGCATGGGAAGAATACGCGTAAACGAACAAAATAACCCAAAGCATTTAAGCCAAAGCATGGTCATTATTGTATATGAAAAATATGAAACCTTTCCGTTACAAAACTCACCAACTTCTGTGTTTCCATTAAGGAGTTTTGCCTTTGGATATCTAGCTTTAAGATCATACAGGTCTTCTAATGTAACAGGTCTGTACCACGTGACCCGACCATTTCCGAATTGCAGCGATGTTCCATACGCATGTGCGTTGATCTATATTTTCCGGAAATTGGGAGAGGGTGAGAAATAATTATTGTGTAAGAGTATCCGTGTTTGCTGTTTGTACTCAGATCAGAAAAACGATATATGAATGTCTAGCGATCTTTGATACATTACTCGAAAACATTGCTTTCCAGAGGACTGGAGGTTGAGAAATGTTTGAATGAATATGTCAGCTGGGCCTAACATTACGTGGGCCTACCATTAAAAGAAAGAAAAAATAGGAAATGCGAAATAAATGAGTTACGCGATGTAGAAGCATCACTAGCTATAACAATGTGTATACACCCTCGAACAAAGCGTTGTCACCTTCAGTTCTGGAGGGAATATTGGTTCCTGAGATGGTTCGTATGGAAGATATTCATTGAGAGCTCCGTTTTCTCCCTCACAGCCGTTCGTAATACCATTTTCTTTGTTCTGTTTATAATGTAATATTTGTAAAACATGATTCATGAAAACTGCACGGAGAGACTTCGCAAATAAATATTGTTTTAAAAATAATCATTAATATAATAAATATACCATTAATAAATATATCCTATAAAATGTATTTACGAACAAACCAAAAATACGATTAAATTTGTGGGTTTTTTTAAATGCTGACGCACTGAAACTTCCCCACAATACTACATGAACAATATGTCAGCTTCTTATATTACCTCTGTTCCTGACTTAGCGCGACAGCAATTATCTCCCATAGCACATGCTGTCTGTAATAAAAATGTATCACGTTTTAACTGACACGGTATATCAACTTGAATTATCTCACATTCGAAATTTACAAAATATACGTGATACAGGCTCCAACATGGAACTTGTATGAGTATGATTACATGCCAGAAACACAATTCTGTTAACAAATACGTACATAAGATTTGAGCTTTAGCATGAAATCGAACTCGAAATTATGCGTAATCTAAATGCCAGGTTTGTTTGTTTTAGGGAATATTACAGCAATATTTGAACATAGAATTGTATCCGAATTACACTCACCTTCGTGAAGGAACTAAACCCCTCGAGTATTGGTCTGTAACCAGTACATCTGCATAGGTTACCTGACATGACAAGATGATGTTAAAAATATTTCAAATTATTATAATTTAGAGATGTTCTTTATTGCATTTCGAGGTATAGTTTGATTTCAGTAATTTGGTAACCCATTACGATCTAGTGTCTAATTAATGCTGTTCACAGATATGTGCATTACACTATCTTTTCAAAAATGCAGACTAATTTAGTTCAATGCATATACGGAGCTCTGCTGACCGTATGCAACAAGGACTACCGTATGTCCAGCATAAGCGCTATACTGGGATTAGCTAGTATAGGCTACTGTCTGGAAATACCGCGTACCATCCAGACAGTCTTCTGTCTGTTGACGGCTGGGTTGTGGGTTGTTTCTCAGCAGGGTGTACATGGACATGACCATGCCAGGAGTACAGAACCCGCACTGAGACCCGTGAGCCCTGGCCAGCCGCTCCTGGAATACACGGAGGAGGATAATATAGTATACCGGTGGACCTACAGTAGACCAAACATAGTCCATGTGATGGATGTATTAATACGTTAGAAATATACATATGCATATACATAAATATACATATTGACACGTCAAAATGAGTAATAGTAGGAATAGTAACCTGGACCGGATGTAGTCGTGTTTTGGTGCTGCCTATTCCTTCCACTGTCGTGACGGCCAGACCATGCATGGAACATAGTGGAGCCAGACAGGCGTTCACTGAATAGTGTCTGTTGTTGTGTGTGAAGGAATATAACAGTAATTACAGTTACTCATTGAAATATGTAACTATCTAGTCTGCAATCGAAATAGTATTGGCTCTTGTTGTCGACTATTGCTAAGACCATATACAAGTATTGGCATCATACATTTACATGCTATACAATCAAATCCTTACAAACAGCATAATGATATTCTTTAAATATAGATTGTTCATATACATAAATGCAATACGTTGTGTATTTTCAAGTGTGTCTTTTTAAATTGGTAACCTGGATTTTAATTTAATGGCATTAATTGATCTTTAAATGTAATGTTATTTTTTTTCGAATATTGCATTATATAAGGTATTTCGGTCTATCTAGCTTTCCTTTGTATTTTTCTGCTTTTAGCGATTACTTTTCTCTATTTTAGATAATGTTAATAAGGTTTAAGATAATACGTGATTTTGTCCGTGTGTGGATCATATCTGGAGACCATGACACTGCAAGCTCCACATCCTCCCTCCCCACATCCTAGCTTACTTCCGGTCAGGCGCACTAGAAACGAAAGCAGACAACAGTCATACATAAAGTAGTCATTCTGGTCGACCGACACTTGGACGACTTGGCATTATGGAAATTGACTAAAATATCTCGAAATATGTTATCAAGTTTAACACATAAATTTGAATACTTTAATAGATGAATATCTAATTATCGTACATATAGAATAGACAAGCCGCGCGATTATCGTTCAGCAATTATGTAGACGTTCATTCCTTTTGATAGATATGGCATACCTAATGACAGTACCACCAAGCTGGAAATCTACTTGTACCATTTTAAAGATACGAGTTTATGTCTAATTCCCGAGCTGTTACGAAGTTGTCACGATTGATAAAACATGACGAGTAGCAATAATACCTATTTGTTTCTGGGAATATCATCGTATCGTAATTGGTGTAAGCAAGTGTGTCTCTCACCAGGTCAAACCAGATTAAGTAACTAATGATATTAGCAGGACAATATTTACGTTTATTGCGAAGGTAATTCAATAGCGTTGTCTCCGGATCTGGATTAGATTCTTGGACCTGTAGAAATAAAAACAATATAAATGAACATTCTGAAAATCAAGGCAAACAATAGTTAGTCGTCGTCTTGTTCCACGATCCTTAGAGGATCAGACAGAATCATCGCACGGCAACTTTTACCTCGGGTGTCCTGATCAGCATCTCTGATCAGCTGGTCTCTTGATCAGCATCCACGTTAGGTGCCCTTGCCCAAACACCTAACTTTGTTTTGGCTGTGTGTTCACTATTTATTCATTATAAGCATAGTTGGCGTTTCGTTAATGTAATAACTCAACAAGGTAAACTACTGGGCCGGTATTCATAAAAGGGCTTAAGTCAGTTTTTGATGACCAAATATATAGCAAAAACTGATTTAGCCCCTTTATGAATACCAGCCCTGGACTTGTTTGACACATGAGCAATACTTGGCAACAAGTTGGGAGCGGCACTTATACAAGTCAAACTGGCTTTTGTGCCAATCCTTTTGTTTGTTTCGAACAATAAAATATGTTTAAACCACAAGTTGATAATCATTGCTGATGATAAGTTGATATACATACTACATTATATTACATTACATTGTATGCGCTGCAAATCGAAACTAATAACAATGATATATCCTTACCTTTACACTGTTCACAAAGAACACCAATTCTGTCTCTGTCATCTTGAAATTTCGCAATCCTCAGTTTTCAAGGGAAGAACATCTACGGCATCTATATTGAACCAATTCCGAGTGTGCAGGCATCTGAACAATAGGAACTATATATATCCGTGCTGTTTATTGGGCTTTGGGGGTGATGATTGTGTGAGTAGCTAGATGTAGCTTTAGAGGTACGGGATCGATCCGATGCAACACGGAGTATTCAGTCTTAAGTTTATTGTGTCCAGCCTGATAATGGCTTAATTATTACACTAGAATATTAAATATTGAAATAGGCATTATTGCATATTGTATTCAATACACTACTAGTATGCATTAACGCACAGTATACATAATAATTATAATCATGAAATGTGCATAGTGGATATAATATTTATAAATACAATCATAGAATTGAACGACATATTAGTGATGTAATTAATATAACGTATATTTAAATTAAACTGTAGATACTGTTTTATATAAATTATACCCTACTGAACACATATACATGAATACGAAATACATATAATTATAGCAATTAGTTATGTAATACAAGCTATGCATATAAGCATATTGTTGTATCAAGTAACTACTGCGCTAAATGATAGTTTTACATTCAATGTTATGTATAAAACATACTTCCAATAATAAACACCGCAACCAATATACACATATGGTAATACATCTAGTTTATAGTAGATACATCTGTTTACCTATGAAGTAAATAAATGGTCAGCTTACCTTGAAGAAGAAGACATTGAAAAGACTGACCACCCTATATATAGTACTAGAATTGTTAGATAATGGAACTACCATCACGGCCAGACCTGACAAGATTGTTGTGGTTGAACTTCCAGTAACTGAAAACCTCGTAAAAACCTCTGTAACTCCTATTTTCCATTCTCCATACACACACACACACACCAACACACACACACCAACACACACACACACACACACACACACACACACACGCACGCACACACACACACACACACACACACACACCACACGCACACACACACATACACACACAAACACCACACCACACCACACCACACCACACCACACCACACACACACACACACACACACACACAGACACACACAGACACACACATCTTGTATGCATATTATTTGTCCTCTTATGTCGTGAATCACGACCGGAGTGTAATAAAAGTTTCAAAAAAATGTCTATCTGTTCAGGCCAAGGTTGTCGTTTGATAGTTACTACCTTGTTACAACCTTGGAGTGAACAGATATAGTCTTTTTATACGTTACGCTGAACAAACATACTTGATAGTAACATGTTTTTTAATATCTGAACTTTGTGCGACGTGTCTTGACCTGTCCATTGTATACTCATCCTGGCAGCAGGTTTATGTATCAGATTGATAGCTCTGAATGCTCGAATGTTGCTTATGTTTTGAAATATCGCCAGTTCAATTGTTCATATATAATTGGATTAGTTATACGTGTGTATTGATTCCGATTCCAGGCAATTTGAATGGCTAACATGGCCACGAACTTTCAGTGCGCTACTTCGATGGTATTACTATTTAAATTATGTAAATATATTAAAGCAGGCCTATCACTTATTTAACATGTTAATTGTACAACCATGTATATATTTATACTGTATGTTCTCTATCTATCTTTACATATATTATTACTATTTCTCTGTATCATATTACATGATTTATGAGAAAATAAATTCTGTTCTGTTCTGATGAACATGGCTCATTTTCGCTGTTGTTTTGCAGTATGCGATACCATATACTGCGTAGTAGGCTAATAATACCGTCTGATAACCTGATTGCCATCTATTATATACATCAGCAGAACGGGTTGTTTATTCATTACGAACATAGTTCAACAGATATATTGGGTACAGCATGTGTTAAAACTACGTACATGTTTGTCATGCTATTCACTGAGTTATTTTGTTGTTGTCGTTGTTTTATTTGGAATTGGGGTTTAATGCCGCTTTCAACATTATTTCACTTATATCACGCCTTGTCAGATTTGGGCAGGAGGAAACCCGCAACATCTGTAGCGCTGTAAGTTGCAGTAAGCCTGCAGGCACCGGCTGGTACTGACGGATCAAGGATGTTAACTATATGCAGCGCAATATATTATGATGGCGACATAGGCAAATTCACGATATATGGTGATGTACACACTTGTATTACTCATGTACTAGCATATGTACCTGTAGTTTCTCGTAAGCCAATGTATTGTTGGATGGCAACACATTTTATAATTGCTTTATAAAGCAGTTTATATTTTATATATTCCTGCCATGTGATAGTTTTAATAAATATTCTGTCTGTCCGTCTATCTGTCTTAGAAGATTACAAATGAGTCTAGGACAGCGTAACGTTATATACATACAATCTACAGCATAATGTCTTCTACACATGTTATATTTTTGTTGGAATATTAATGAATAAATTAATTAATTAATTAAGGACTATAGGAAGAGACTAAATTACTGACCGTTTTCTGTAGAGCAGTATGCATTCCTCTTCATTACCTAGCTATAGTTGTATAATCACGACAAGGATACATGTCAAAATATATCTTCACTAACAGGGTATCATTTCACAAATCCTTCATCTGCCAAGAGACTGTAACGTTCTCTTTGCAGTGTATTAGTATTATCTATCGGCAAAGAGAGCATTATGCTCTCTTAGTGGATAAGAGATCTTCGTGAAAGGGTACCCAGATCTCGAAGGCACTCGGGGCACTGAGTAGTTTATATCAGCATTGAGTGTAGATAGTAGCTACGATGAATGAATGACTAGACGTATTTAAAGGCGTACTACCACGGAGGGCTGATCTCAATATGATAATGGACCAACACATTTCTATCGGAGACTACTTAATTTATCCACTCCAAAGTTGTTATTTAATGATGTACTTGTTCCACAACACTCGATAAAATCATATTTTATATGAATAAAGGGAACGTTCCTCTAATTATATTGCCTTTGATGCATCAACTGATCTATGAAGGAATTCTAAGAAAGCCTAGTCGTAACACTTTGAATTCTTAGAAAATGTAGTCGTTCCACTTTGAGTTATGTCTCTTTGCATTAATATTAACAAGCAATCTGACCAATTTCAAGTTAACGATCGCTGGTTGATACACTCGATTCAAACTATCGCAGTGTTGCAGTGTGATTTCTTCTACTATACAGCGGTGTAAACAGTGCCAGACATGAGGGCTAGTAAGTCTGAGAAGTTATCCGTCCTCATACATGTTGGCCAGTAATCGATGATATACAGCTTGAAAAACAAACAAAAAGTACGGATAAAAGCAAGGATAAAACGTTACCAGTCGTCGCTGAAAATAACCCGTCGCGGGCGTGCGGACGGACGGGCTCTATTTCGAACACTGTAAAGGTTTTTGGAAGTACAATGATTTTGTGTATGTCAACTGTCAAGTATGTATGTCAAGTAAATTCTCTTTTATTTGCAATTGTAGCTAAGAACTAGTCCAAAACAACGACAAATATATGTGCTATTATGCCTTTAATCAATGTACTCTAGCAGAAACAGATACGAGAATATACCTTGCGTGGTATTGAGATTTGCTGAGATATATGTTTAGCATAATCTACTTCATTAGGTGATTCAACAGCAATTATAATTACCTCCGACGTTTCGGAGACATAAGCTCTTTATATCGATGATCTATACCTATACCTTTAATCCTCGCCGTGTTACCGAGGTCATTATCTAGGCTTCTCCGGATGTCACGAACAACATTATTCCTACGGCCCCAAAAGTCGATGGACAGTTTCATTGATAAATAATGTGTATTACTTATCAAACAATATCAATTGTACCAACTCGTTTAATAAATTCAGTATTAAATGACCACTCATGTTAGATCCTCTATTTATATCGATGTAGGCTATGTATATGTAGTTGAGATATATACTAGCTTACTTGTTGATACATGATATATATATATACACAAATAATAATAATTATGGTGTTTAAAGGCATAATATCACATATATGTATGGTTGTTTTGGACTGTTTGTACTTCCAAAATGCTTTCCACCGCTGTGTGTCTGATAAATCTTCACTGCAACCTCTTTGCGACTGTGAGTCGGGTTTAAATCAAAGAAGGCCAACGGCTCTTTATAATATAAAATATGATTTGTTTTATAACTATCGAGTGCTGGGGGATAAGTACATCAGTAAATAACAACTTTTGGATGGATAAATCAAGCATAATTAGTCTCAGATCGAAATTCGTTTGTCCGATTATACAGGTCTATCAAATGTTGAAATTGATAGAAAACTAATACTTTCTACAGCATACATATAGTGTGTTCTACAGATGTAATATCTTTGTTGGTCCGTTTTCTGTGGAGTACATGTATTCCTCGTCTTCACCTTGTTACACTCGTATAATCATGACATGGACATATTTCAAGATATTGTCTCTTATCTTCGCTAACAGGGTATCCTTTCACGAGAGCTTCGTGAATGGATACCCAAATCTCGAAGGCACCCGGTGCACTAAACACCCGCCCGACTATCCACACGTCGTTCATGATCACTCTATCACTGTTCTTATATCAACCATGTAGCTACGAGTATCTTCCCACGATGCTGTTTTAAAATCAATGTAGTCTTGCAGAAACAGATCCGAAGTTACGCCTTGATCTTGAGATTTTCTGAGATATATTTTTAGCATATTCTAGTTCATTAGGTGATCGTACAGCAACTATAATTACCTCCGAGGATTCGGAGACGTATAAGTTCTTTATATCGATGAGCTATACTCTGGCTCCTCATCATGTCACAGAGGTCATTATCCAGGCCCCTCCGGATGTCACGAACAACATTATTCCTACGTATACCGGCCCCAAAAGGTCGATGGACAGTTTCATTGATAAATAGTGGATAACCATTATCAATATATGACCCAATATTCCTTAAAGACATACTATCACGGATGGTTGACCTAAATAATGGACAAACAAATCTGAGACTACTTACGCTGCATGTGTCTACCCAAGAGTTGTTATTTAGTGATGCAGGTGTTCCCCAACACTCGATAGTTACCACTTTGAGTTATGTCCCTTGCAAAGAATATAATTAAGCACAAAGAAATACGACCATGTGAATTTAAGTTGACGACAGCTGTAGAAATGTTTTGGAAGTACAAGCATGCTTGTATGTATGCAGTTGTAGCAAATAACTTATCCCAAACCATCCTAAATGTATGTGGCATTATGCCTTTAAAGGCATAATATCACAGACATTTATGGTTGTTTTGGAATAGTTCTTAGCTATAACTGCAAAGTACATTCACTTGACATACATTGTACTTCCAAAAAGCTTTCCACAGCTGTGTGTTTGACAAATCTTCACTGCAATCCCTCTGCGACTCTTATATTGGAGTCGGGTTTAAATCAAATACGGTTCTTTAGAGATGATGCAAAGGGACACAACTCTGTTTCCTCGAAGATTCGTGCTTAGAACAGTGATACATCTTTAGACAAGATAAATAGCGGAACGTTCCCCTATTTAATATAAACTATGAGTTGTGGGGGATAAGTATATCACTAAATAAAAACTTTTGGGTGGATAAATCAATCGCAATTAGTCTCAGATCAAAATTCGTTTGTCCGATTGTACAGGTCTATCAATTGTGATAGTATGCCTTTAATATAATAAACTGTAATACAATAAGCTCACATAATTAAATATGTAGTAGCATTTCTTTTAACATAATTTCATGCACTAGTACATTGTACTACCTGTAATAATGCTAACGAACATTGATATAGCGCATCATCTGTGGATTATTGTTTTTATTGTGAATTAATTAATTATTACAGTTTCATATTTTCTCTCTTTATTACGCAGTTATCATCATTGGTCTGTCATGACCAGCCTATGCTCGCAGGTTTACTGCAACATTAAGGGCTGCATGGATGTTGCGGGTTTCCTCCTGTCAGAACCAGGCAAGCCGTGATATTTATTATAAGTGAAAGAATATTGAAAATTTGGAATTTAAATACAAAGTGGACTTGTGGATCTTATTTGTTTTCGTAGGTTTTACTTTCGAGATACGAAAACAAACCAGTTACATTCCTATGAAAGGTTTGAATGAGAGGTAAACATCACACAACACCCGTCATTTTCCCCACCTCTTAATTTCACATTCCCCGTGGGAAAAATAACACACGGATAAATTTCCGTTAATTTCGTAATATATAACTAGACTATTACTATTTATTTTGGCACAATTCTGCGGTTACCGCAATGAAAATCAATATACATGCAAATTATATTGACACACATTGTATGTGTAAATATGTTCTTCTGCAACGTAGAATGTCTTGCTGACCATTATAATCCTCTTATCCTCTTTGAATGTCGCAAAATGTACACCATTACATCAATATCTGTAACACACTAGAGTAGGCATTGTGGATGTGCATACAATCTTAAACACTGCCTACAAATCACGTTGTATATAATTGTCCCCTCCGTCAATATTTGGAGTCTGTAGATGATGGCAGTGTAGATGAGGTTCTGGGATGTAATGCGGCTTTCTCCATTTCGCACCGGAAGGGCGTATCTTCCACGAGATGAAGTTCTCGTAAAGTACCGCGAGACCTCCGGCCACGATGCCTATCAGCAGCACGTAGAATGCACTCTGCAGATCGCTGAGTGACATAGGGCGAGCTTTCATGCTACGCTTTTCGATACATCCGTCTTCACCTCGCCACCATTTTTTCTTCCACGCAACAAATAGTCCCTCTTCTGAGAATGCAACCAACCTGGGAAAAATAACATTAAAATAAAGCATACACCAAACTATCGACGTACGGTAAATGGGTTTGACATATATAATATGATTTTTTTTTATCAGACTGATGTCAATGCGCATGATCAATCCAAATGCCACGGGGTTCCAGGCTCCAATCAGTTGCAATCACTGTAATAGCATGGACGGAGGGATATTTGAGATATTCAAGCTTATTTTTCTAAGATATTCTGTTTATTTTGGGGAGTTTGAGTCGATAATTCCAAGTGCAAATATCGACTCTCCAACTCCACGAGATGAGATAAACGTTGATATTTGTAGTGAAAATATCTTCGATACTAGCAAATTATACATTTACACAATTATAACAATAATAATAATAATACTATTAACTACTGCTACTATTACTACTACCACTGCTGCTACTACTACTACTATTACTATTACTACTACTACTACTAATGCTAATACTACTACTACTACTACTACTGCTACTTTCATATGATAGTTTCATGTGTGAACTTAATCCAATGTATAATCCAATAACTTGACTTAAACAAAGTGACGCCCATTATTAGCAAGTGCATATTATAGTTTAAATTTAAACATGTATTCAAGATATATAATACTGACAATGACTCCTCAGCGTATATTGGTATACACGTGTGCAACCCACCTTTGTGAAAACAGCTTGGTATATGGCGAACCTTTTGGTAATCCAATGCCATATCGAACCCTGTATATAGAATCGTCCAATAACCGCAGGTCACAATTTTCACGTGCCCATCCTTTCAACATGTCCGCCTCCACGAAGAACACATAGTTTCCTGCTTCCACTTTCTTACGATGGAGGAACTCATTTCTGTGCAAAATGTCCGGATCCGTTTTGTTGAATTCTTGCATGCCTTTCCACATGGTTTTATAAACATCCGCTTCTCCAAACTGCGATAGAAATACAATATTGGTTACATATAATACCGGTCCAATTGCATCGTATGACAAGATTATCTAATGATACATCTTGATAACATCTTGAATTATTGTGTGCTTTCGTTTATAATAATAAAGCTCAGGTGAAGGTTGATTTGAATACAAATAGTCCGTATGCACACGAACACAGTTTCTACCTATGGAGGCTTCACAACCTACGAAAATATCGTATTCTGCTTGAATTTGATATGCACATACAACACATATAGCCTATATGCTCTAAAAACAAAGTGACTTTCTTCAGAAAATAATCACATAACAGTTTCGAGAAAACAATAGGGTTTATCCGCCGAATATGAACACTCTTATAGGGAACGATCTCGTCAATGATACTGGATGAACATTTAGACGCATAGGGCCTATAGATCTACATCACGATTGAATCTTGCAACGTGTTAACGATTTAAACAAATAATTCTACACATGAACATTCAACAAGGGGAACAACTCATGCGTATCACTTCTATCGTACCTCAAATATATTGACCCACAGCGATCCCCCCTGAGTACCCCACTTGTAGGTCGACTGGGCCGCCACTTCCGGTATCGTCCGGAATGGTAATATTTCTTTCGGTACGGCGAAGAACGCCATCATATTCCCGCAGTAGATCGCTGTAGACACCGTGCCGAACAACCACACAAAGCTGATGAAGAAACTCGTGGAAGCCGCTACGGACTTGACATCGTAACCTGAAAATTACGAGTTTCATATTCAAAGAATATTACATACCTGTTAAGTATCACTGTGGTGCGATAGCCTCGAGCATATTATTTGATATTCATATACTAGTAATACTGAATGGGTACCCGGTAGGATGAGATTAAATTGGAACACTACAGCTTGTGTTGTAAACTACCAATGGAGGTGATAGGGAAACATTAACGCACATTATCAATAAGCTGGGGTGGTATTGTAGCGTAATGAACATGCTTTGGAGTAAATGGATTTCGCACACTATACAATTATCATTAGTAACATGTTTTGAATGATCTGTTTTGGATTAAAACTATTACTAACTTAACTGGGTGTGATGAAATGGTTTGGGAGCAGTGAGCACCATTTAAACTTACTATAACGTATAAACATTCCCCATATAAGGAGTGTAGTGTCTCCGAAATCCAGTCCGTTCGGCGCTTTATCCCGATGTGCCCATTGTAACATGAACAGTAGTCCGACAGAAAACACGAAGGCGATCGCCAGGCACATGTGTACCTATAGTGTAATAAGAAATAGCATGGTTTTATGTTCATATATACCTATCAAAACTGCTTAAACAAACATACACTGCAGTTATCATCCTTGGTCTTGAAAACAGATCTTTAACCCCAATTCAGAAAACAATTTGAACCGTCAAATCTAGCATTCAATTTAGTTCCATCAGGTTTCAGCTCAATCTTAGCATTCAATTCACCCATAGGTTTCGTTTTTACAACATGTATAATAGTAACTTAATTAATTGTAGACAAGACTGACTGTGAAACAAGTCATAGATTAATGTTTTAAAACGATGTTACAAAGGATCGTATCCTTAAATTTCTGTTTGATTCAGAGATGAATTATGTTGTTCAGCATGGTTCACGG